>VOMN01020191.1:0-10923 GCA_014899125.1 Orchestia grillus
GCAGGTGTGTGGGAGTGAGTGGCGGGTGTGTGAGAGTGAGTGGAAGGTGTGCAAGAGCGAGTGGGAGGTGGAGTGACAGGAGGTGTGCAGGAGTGAGAGGTGGAGTGACAGGAGGTGTGCAGGAGTGCGTGGGAGGCGGAGTGGGAGCCCATGACCTGATGTACTCAGTCACCCCAGTCAAACAGCGACTTTAGTTGGCTTTACGACCTTTTACGACTGCAGGTAGCCTTCTGGACCGTTTACGACTAGAGATATCTTTCTGTACAATTCACGACTTACTGCATTCGTATACCGTTCACAGAAAGCTGTCCTTTTCGTCGTTGCAGTCCGTGCTGTCAGTAATCAATGATAGCGGCTTTCAGTAATTAAGATCAGCTGCAAATGCCACGGAGAACTATTGTAACGCACACGTAGGTAAAACTGCACACAAAGTCGTGATTTTCAGAGCTTGCATCGCGCTTTTTACGAGTTTGGTAGAGAAAAGTACTACACGCAGAGAAAATCCTTAAGTAACCCACTTAACAGACTGAGAAGCTTCCAGATTCTTGAAAATGGTTCGTTTTTCCCCCTTGGATGAATTTGGGGTGGGGGAATTGGGAGGGGGAACTTTCGTGACGAAGGACATCCTTGGGTAAGAAGAACTCCTGGTGAAGCAACTACAGAAACTCTAAACCTCTGGCGTAAATCTGCGTAGAATTTTTAGTGAGCTGTTAGTGTTGAACTGTGTGTTAATTTAGTGTTGAACTGTTAATGAACATCGTGCGTCACTGCACATACTTCACTGTCCAATTACATTTTGGATGAAAGCAGAATTGCATTTTTTACTATCGGTCTTGCCTATTTACACTTCGGACAATGAATCTTACGAGGGCAAATAATGTCACAGTCGGCGTCCCATGACTTCTGTCCGAGGAAGACGGCGTCCCATCGAAATAGTTTGAGATAGCCGGTGAACCATCAAAACAGTTTGGGACACTAACGACCAACCAGGACAGTCTGGGATAGTGGGTGTCCAATCAGGAGTCTGGGATAGTGGGTGTCCAATCAGGACAGCTTGGGATAGTGGGTGTCCAATCAGGACAGTCTGGGATAGTGGGTGTCCAATCAGGACAGTTTGGGATAGTGGGTGTCCAATCAGGACAGTTTAGGATAGTCGGCGCCCAGTCGCAATTTTCTTGGATTGTCGGCATCCAATCATATAGTTTAACGTAGTCACCTTCAGATCACACGCATAGCTTGCACTCATGGTGTCCTCAGGACCGTAGATTTCGGCGAACTGAGAAGAAGAAGCTGCCCTCGAGAGAGACGTTTGGAGGGCCAGGAGTTGATCAGTCGAGTCCACTTTGCACAAAAATTAGAATGCACACGAAATGAACAGAAGGAGGGTCCGTACATGAGCGGTGCTCGTCAAGGTGGTGATGGGTTGTTTGTGTCGTGCTCGAATTCTGAGTTATTTAAGTGTGTTGATAAGCTCGCTGAACGACCGTAATGGCAAAGTAAGGTGAATTGTTTACAACCGAGCAGCTGAGCTCCGCTTTGGTAAGTAAATTACTGATTAATGATAGATTCAATTACAAAATAATATCCTAATCTTCCGAAGAATACTTGAACTTTCTTTGAAATAAAAAGAATGAAAATATAAAACAAGCTTGACGTACTCAAAAATAACAAACACATGCTTGTGATGGAAGTTGAACCAACGCAACCCCAGCGCCGGCAACCAAGAGGCGCCATAATTAACACAACCCCAGGGCCGGCAAGCAAGAGGCACCACAACCAACACAACCCCAGGGCCGGCAACCAAGAGGCACCACAACCAACACAACCCCAGGGCCGGCAAGCAAGAGGCACCACAACCAACACAACACCAGGGCCGGCAACCAAGAGGCGCCACCACAACGCAGGTCCGGCAACCAAGAGACACCACAACCAACACAACCCCAGGGCCGGCAACCAAGAGACACCACAACCAACACAACCCCAGGGCCGGCCACTAAGAGGCGCCACCACAACGCAGGCCACAACCGCCGCGTGGCAGCCGCTATCAGCGACAGTGCGGCTCATAAATTTGACACATCAGAAGAGGGCCTGGCACGTCCACCCCGCCGAGGTTGGTATTGGCGCCCAACGTCAAGACGCTAAATTAAGAGGGGCTGCCGAGACAGAAGAATGCAGTTCACAATCACGCGAGCCTTTGAAGCGCGACGGCTACTTTAAGGGCCATTAAAATGATGAATCTGTCACACATTGTAACGTCAAGGATGATTCACCCTATGGCGAACCCAGTAGCCTTACTAGTACTTTTTCCAACGGTGCATGCAATGTAATAGACTATCGCTGTTGGTAGAGAGGGTAAAGATAGTCAAATAGTCCTTATTTTCGTAAGATTTGGGTTTCAATGAGACTCTGAATTTTTTAATCGGATTCATCTATTTCTCATGGGAAATACTGCATCAGTCTTCGCATATTCGAATTTCAAATTTGACTTTTTTTGAACGGGATTAATTACGAAACTTTAGACTCTAATTTACTTCGAGCGACATGCAAGAAGCGTCAGGTAGCAAAATCACAATCGAGAAAAATCATTGAACTCGGTAGGAATATGGAAGCGAGCAAATACATGTTCTACGAAATCACGTACGATCCATCTACACACATCTTGGAGAAAACGTTCCAGAGTATCCAACGGTTTTTCAAGGCTGGCAATATTCGAGCACGTATATAATTTCACTGTTGGGAAGTTTCACCACAACATCCAGTTTCCGTCAAAGAAACAACAGTGACAAAAAATCACTAGCTGTCGTCAAAAAACGGACGAAGAATTGGTTTTGACGGCACACTCGGACTTATTAATGTACCTGGATGTACTTGGAGATATTTTGGCCGTCACGCCGAGGCCTCACTGGGGTGCCGCCGTTTTGTATGCATAGTGTGCCTTCGCAGATCCGCGAGCTGTTGAATGAGGCAGTTTCCCTCTGCCGTTTGAAAATAGTGAGGCAAGGGAGGCCTATTGGGGATAGTTCGTAGGAAGTTATCCAGCTTCGTCTTGAAGACGTCCAGGGAACCATCGAACTCTCTCAGATCTTTTGGCAGAGCGTTGAATAGTCTGGGTCCCATCACAGCAAAGGATTGTTCACGTCTAGTTCAAACGCTGCCAGCTGCCCCCGCATTGAACGTCGGCACAACACACATTCCCGTTTCGGTTTCGATTCTCGTGTCCTGAAGACTCGTAAGATCCAGTCCATTTGGCGCTGGCATTTTTTGAATGTTAGGTCGATATGTTCTCGGAATCGTCTATTGTACTCGACGATAACATCCAAGTCTCTAAGGGAGCTTTTTTCTCTATTTCCAGACCCCCTTCGGTTTTGTATGAGAACCTGTCGTCTGGGTGCCTTACATATCCCATCTGTTCGACCTTGCCTTCATTGAATTCCATGTTGTTTGACCAAACAATATTCACAATACAATATTCACACTTTGTCAACAACACTTCGGGTATACATGAAGTGTAACTTACAATTCCTGCACTCCGCGCTCGACAGGTGAAAGAAAACAGAAGACAAGGCAGGTGACTTTTCATGTCAACTACAAACGTCTCAACCGCCTTGCAGCAACACGCCAAGTGGCGCAAAAGACAACACTGCAAGAGCCTGTTGGTGAGCTCCTCGGGAGGTTCCAAGCAATGAAACTCGGCAGAAAATTGCCGGCAATGCTCAAGCCTCTCAGTGATGGACCGCAAACTGTTATTTGTAAGCTTCCCAAGTGGTGTGCCCAGAAGTTTAGTCATGACGCAAATGCCAGGCCTAAATAACTTTGCTCAGAAGCAGCGTTGACTGCAACTTACCGACTCCCTCGGGCAAGTCAACTCTAAGAAACAGGGCTCTGGCGACTCGAAATCGGTGTTGGAGAGGCTGGCTCGCTCAAGCCTCTGCAACGGCTACATCACGTGACGTGGAATAGACTGGACTGAGAATGAATGCATTGTTATTTGACACTTTCACGAGTGAAGGAAAGGAATTTTGATGAAATTAGAACAGATGATTTTGTGAATGCGACTCATTTCAAAGAGAGGAAAAAGAAAAAAAGAACAGTTGAGGTGCAATGAAAGGCTGATAAGTTTAAAATAATTCAAATCGTTGATGACCCATGAAAAAATCGATATCTCGGCCAAAACGAATCTTAGGATCGCCCGTCCAACTGAGGGATCGATCCTTACCAAAAAAGGAATTTGAATAACGAAAATAGCCCGCGATAAAATTCAGAATTTGACTATTAAACGCAAACATTAAAAAAGTAACGAAGGCAAACTGATCGAATAGAAACATTGACTCAATTTAGCGGTCTGAATGATGGAAATAAAATTTTTGTGCTTAATTTTTGAAACGAGGCGTAGGGCATTGCACAGGATTTCCCGGCATGTTTATCGGTAAAATTATAAAAAAAATATTTATTTCATTAAAATATTAGAAATTATATATACTTTATTGTGTAGAGACAACTAAAGGTGGCTCACGTAAATAGGCATAATTAATCAAAGAATTTACTCTCTGATAAAACAAAGGTAAATTAATATACGTAGCCAAAGTGTAGAAAACATTTGCATGTAAAGCGAGCACTGGCGGGAAATTTATACTTAACCCTATCAGGTCCTCAGTCAGTAATAAAGCACATTAGAAATAACAAAGTGTAACACGTTGACTCCGATTCTCCACACAGGTCAAATTACATGCCGACAAATATCCCTACTGTGAATTTAAAAATGAAGGACTTTGGCTTCACAAATTTGGTTACTATATTAATTTTCTTTCCAATCGGAACCAGCCTATTCGATTGATGAACACAAATTTGAAGAAAACTCGAAAATTTGTATTTATACATGATAGTGCTTTGGTTACAATAGGTTAGGTTAGATGATCGCGTGTACCATACATGACCCACTCCGGAGTAAACGTGTTAATCCTAAGTTGTTTCGTTTGAAACTATGGTGAATGGGCACACAAGCGCATGAAATGTGAACAACTCCTTCAGAAATACGTCGATCATCTAATGAATAAGTTAAGTAAGCATTCATGCTTGTCGTTAGACGCCTCCATCTCACTGCTCAGCTCGTGGTGCCCAAAATAAATAGTTAGTTTCCAAAAATAAAATTATTTGAATACTTCACAGCACGCGGCCCCATTGGCTGTGATGCATGGCGGCTCCTCAGAGAGAGCGAAATTCAAGGTCGTGAGCGTGGGGCGGTAGCCAAGCTACCAACCCACGCAAGCCAGAGAAATGCATTGCTTCAAAAATTATGTTTCTGCATACTAAGTAGATACGCGCGTCTACTATACGTCATTCTCCGTGTAAGTGTGCCAGTTTTCGACATGTCGGTTCCTTAAACACGAGTTGGGCATAACAGGGCGCAAGCTTAGGAAAATAAGTGTTATCATATCTCGGAAGCAATTTTCTAGTCCTTAAAAATGATACCTCGGAATTCAACATTTTAGGTAATTCATAAAGAAATACTCAATACTATAGCGTCTAACAAGAAATACTTAACCCTATAGAGGAACACAGGTGGAACGATACAATAAATACAGTTTAGCCCTAAATATCTATTGTTTCCTTGAAAACTATGATGAGTATGCACACGATTACATAAACCATGGAAAACCGTTCATACAATATTTCGCACGCTGAAAAACAAAGTGGTTCTTTTAGAGTGAAATACACGAAAAGATCGCAGATTACCAAAACTTCGGAGCTCCAGAGAAAATCTCAGCGTATGAACGACTCGCAAGAAAACTGCTGCTGCGGCACGGAATTCGCACACGTCATGTTTGGGGCAGCTCCACGCCATGGGACAGCTTTCACCACCCGGCATCATGGGGCAGAGAGTTGCACAATTATCGTGCCGGGTGACAGTCAATGGTGGATAATAAGTAACGATTCTTTAAAAACGTCAACCGTGCATGGGGCTCACGATGGTACGAGTCGAGCTGATATACAATTGATGGCTTTTAAAGATAAAGTTTATTGTAGTTCAAGAATAGCTTATTAAAAATCGGCGTATTTAATTTCACGGAGTTCACTGCCCAGCAGCGCAGTGCCGCGGTCGTTGTGTCCGCTTTAGAATATTACTGCCAAGATCTTCAGGCGGCCACTAGCTAATTTCTCGCCCATAGAGATAATCTGCGCAAAACTGCCAGAATACGTCAGAAAACTGCCATCGCTTCGAAGAACTGCCTAAAGCCTACCGCACAACAGCAGTTAATTTTTTATGAGGTAGATTGAAGGTACTTTAAAGACATAAAAAACGTGAGCTGCTTGAATGTAGTTGGAATTCTTAACTTCAGCAACTTTAAAACTTTAGGGAAACGTTCTTTAGTGGTCTCTTTGTAGAACATTTATCGAACAACATACGAACCAGAACATCCTGTGTTGTCCAATTAAATTTTCAATGAAAACAGAATTGCATTTTCTGCTGTGGGTTTTGGCAGGCTATCGTCAGAGAAAGCAATCTGACGATGGCGCCTCAACGAAGAACAAAGAATTGCTGCCTCGAGTATCGCATCCAAAGAAAGCATCTCTACGCATCGCGTCTGTGGAAGGCATCTCTGCGTGATGCATCGCGACTAACATCTGTCAGATGCAGCACGTAAAATGACAGCGTTTCTGCCTGATGCACTGCATCAAACGGGGCACCGGGCCAACTCATACGGGCCGGGCCAACTCACACGGACCAGGCCAACTCATACGGACCAGGCCAACTCATACGGGCCAGGCCAACTCATACGGACCAGGCAAACTCAACTGGCAAGCACCGTGCAGGGGATACTCGACATACATACAGCATGTCAGAAAAAAGTACATCCATTTTCAAATTATTATATTCCAAAAATTAATTAATGTATTTTTGTTCTCTAAAGACCATTTTCATTATAAAATCTTTTTAAATAAATATTATAAGTTTTATTTATTTACCAATATTTAAATCAACTTTAATAATAATTTTAGTGATAGTAGTCATAAACATGTTTGCGCAAAGAAGTTAAATGACTTAACAGGATGTGATTTTCCTTATGGAGACATTTAATGAACAAAGTTTATGCAACACCTCCAATAGATTGGGATGACTTACGAAGGCGTATCACACTTGCAGTTGACAACTTGAAGGCTAACCCAGACCGCATCAAAAGGGCAGTGGGAAGAATGAGAACAAACGCCGAGATTTGCAGTAATGGGAATGGGGGTCAAGGTGAAGGATGAGGATTTTCAAGATAATTGGGAACAATGGAAATTCAAGATAATTGAGGAGACTGGAAATTGGTTTCTCTTTTTTTATTTTAAATGCACGTTTTTATCAAAGAATGAATATTTATTACAACTTTGTTTTATCCATATCTGAGTAATAATAATTTAACTTCTTTGGCCAAACCTGTTTTTGACTGCTGTCACTAAAATGATTATGAAAGTTGATTTAATGAATGGTAGATAAATGAAACTTAAAATATTTATTTAAATATATTTCATAATGAAAACGGTCTTTACAGAACAAAAAATATTAACTAACTTTTGAATCATAATAATTTGAAAATGGGTATACTTTTTTGGGACCTACTGTACGCCGTACTTGTTCGATGCACTGATCTGAATATTACTCAAAATTTCCATGTTCAGGTGCTCGAAATCCACGCTCTTGACTCGAGAGTCCTGTTTCAAGCACCTGGAGCTGTGAAGATTGTGAACACAAATCAATTGGGGCATGGGACAAGCAGGACATATATCGGCATGGAACAAGCAGGACATATATCGGCATGGGACAAGCAGGACATATATCGAGGTCTGTGGGCACACAGGGCGCTGAGAGCGTCGCACCTGCGCTCCAGCATCCAGTGATAAATAGGAGGCATTGGGAACGGCCTTCTTTCACTGCCTGCGGCCGGCAGAAAAAATAACAACAAATGGAAAAAGTTTAGCACTAGTCTGCGGTCCTGAGAAAAGACATCGCGTATGAAGGACATTTTTGAATCCGTGAGTTACACATATGGACGGGAAAACGTTCATCTTTAATTCGGAATTTCAGGTACTACAGTCGAAAAATCGGAAATGGAATGGAAAAAAATTCGCTAAAAGAAATCAGCTCTGAAAGGACACTCGGGAGAATTGTAAACGACAGATGATACTGTTATGGGAGGAGCTAACGGGCGCAATTTCTTCTCTGGAGGAGCCCGTTAGAGATATCATTTCGAGCTCTATAGGAGCGGGCGCTATGGAGAAAAGGCTTCTTTTTTGAGGATGAAAGCGCTTTCAACACCCTAAAAACTGCTCACGTTTTACCAAAATTCCTCCTATTGTGTTACACAAAGTGATACAGTTAGAACATACACCTGGATTAGTGCAACCCAGTTACAATTGTGAGTTGACTACCGTTAGCCTGGTTTTAACATCAAAAGTCCTTAGCATCTTAACATCTAGTTAGTTTTCAACACCTGAATTTATGCAACAAGATCTAAATAGGTCGACTTACGTCAGCAGTGTCACAGCTTACAAGCATACGTTAACACTTTGTCTACGTAGTGGGTCATATATGGTACACGCGATCATCTACCCTAACCTAATGTAACTAAAGCACTATCATGTGTAAATACAAATTTTCGATTTTTCTTCAAATTTGTGTTCATCAATCGAATAAGCTAGTTCTGATTATAAAGAAAATTAATAGAGTAACCAAATTTGTGAAACCAAAATCCTTCATTTTTAAATTCACAGTAGAGATATTTGTCGGCATGTAATTTTACCTGTGTGGAGAATCGGAGTCAACGTGTTAAAATCCAAGTATACGTCGCACGCATTCTGTGGGACGGAGTCAAATCAGCGCAGTAAGCAGATATGGATGTGAAGCACAGGAAAGTCTACCAGGTCTACACTCTCATTTCTCATGAATGGAGTCATTACTGACATTATTACAGTCAAGGCGAAAGCAGGGATTAGCATGAAACTTTCCTGCTCATCCAGTTCACACTTGGGAACGAAAAACAATGAGAACGTGTGGCCGAAATGACGATAAATTCATGCATTTTCCTAGAAAATAAAACTCAGAATAACTACACTCAGGGCATGGCGTGATTTCTGTTACTGACAATTGAGTGTTATATCCTAACTCTTTTTATTGTAAAACAACAGACAGCGTTCACCAATTGAAAAAAAAAATTGCTTTTGCATCATACATACTTGTACTACATTCATTACTGGTATTATAAAGAAGATATTAAAGTTTCAAAATTCACTGATATGACGACAAAAGCAAATATCTCGCGTTCCAATATACCTGGGCGTTCCGATGTGCAGAAACGTGGCAGTCTAAGAGAAAAAGAAGTGATGCGCTCCGATGTGTTCCGTCGACCTCCCCCCAGATCAAAGGCCACCCCCCACAACGGTACCTCACACAGTAATGCAAGGCTAAATCACAGGGTGAGTTGAAAAATGACGTTTGAAGTAAAATAGAAGTCCATTTTAAGAAAAGTGGAGAACCAATCGTGATTACATCAGTCTCGTTATATTTGACGGTAATAATTGAGGTATTTCGCTTGCGCAAGACACCTATTCATGTTTAGTGATAAGTATCACGAGGGCCAACTGTCAACTTCCCAAGCATATACGTACGTGTCTAGGTCCATAACGATAGTTAATCTTTAAGCGTCTACATGGATTTCAACATCCACTTTCGTAAGGATGCAGCTAGTTTTTCAGAACAAGCTACATGTAGCCTTCTTACATGCATACACAAAACTGCACCAAGTTTCTCACAGAAACCTAAATGCAGCCTAATCGACAAAATAATTTGATGGGTAAAGAGTTGAGGTAGACATCCACACGTACACGCCCGTGTAAAACATTACAAGAACCACAATTGCGGAGCTTTCTACACGCTTACACCCCTCGCGGCTGCTGCTTAGAAAACGCAAGCTCGTTTCGTCATAGAGGAAACTTCGCGAAGCTTTACGTCAGACTTTGGTGAGAAAAAGTCGCACAGCGAGCGCAAGTGTGACGTCACGACGCGGGGGCCGAGCCCCCTTCAGCTCGCTCGGCAAGTTTTTGCGCGTCATGGACGCTCGTTGCACAAATAAACACAAAACGTAAATGCGTTTGAAGCTCAATG
This sequence comes from Orchestia grillus, assembly GCA_014899125.1. Classification (NCBI taxonomy): domain Eukaryota; kingdom Metazoa; phylum Arthropoda; class Malacostraca; order Amphipoda; family Talitridae; genus Orchestia; species Orchestia grillus. The sequence continues at coordinate 10,145 of VOMN01020191.1, forward strand.
CGGAGCGAGCAAAACGAGTTAACGAAGAAGAAATGTCCTTCATTGAAATAGAGGTTGTTTTCTTAAGGTATCTCATTGCTTGGACTAGAGAATTATTGACAACAAGCTTGAAAGAAAGATTAAGTTATTCAAACCCTAACGCATCAAATTCAGTGATACCAACACATCACATTAAATTGCATGCAACGTTTATCCTTTCAACCGAGATGGTTCTATTTTGAGGATAGACTGGAATAATTCTCCAAGTTATCAGTTTTTTCAATGACAAAACATTACAGTTCACATACAGATCACACTCACAGAATAGACCAAGGAGAAATATCGTTAGGGTTCTACAAACAAAGCGAAACTCATTAAACGTCTGAAACTCAAGAAAATTTTCTGTAGGCTCCCTTTCGTAAAATTCGTGCAACGTACATTTCCCTTGCACAGCAGCAAAGCACGAGTTCAGAGCTCGATGGAAAGCTGTGAGTGAATTTTTGAAACTTTGCGAGTGGGCTTCATTTCAGCCGAAGAAATTCGAACTTGGCGTCACACTGAAGAATCCCCGCAAGTTATGGGAGCAGAAAACAGCAACGAAATAAAACATAAATACAAGAAGGAATAAGTGAAGCGCTGCGACTGAGCATTTTTTGGAAGCGGTGTATCGCGCGGCGGCTGCTGGGTGAATAAACGCCAAACTTGAGGATAACTTCGGGAATTTCGGTCCAAGTTTTGATCGGAAAGCTGTCAAGTTACGAGCAGCAGAGCTGTCGGGTTACGAGCAGCAGAGCTGTCGG
>VOMN01020192.1:0-43833 GCA_014899125.1 Orchestia grillus
AAATTTTCAGCATACCGAGTTTGTGGACAATATCATGCACACTCCCTCAGATCAATTAAGTTGAAATTACATACTTCAAATTTTTCGCGTTAATCAACTTTGGTACCGATTTTAGCCGGCATGGCACTTAGTGAACGAGACATATTGAAAAGAATTAAAACTAAATCAGGATGCTCATATAAGGCCTAAGACGCCAAAGAGTTGTATCTAAAATTCCATGGCATTTTCGCAGGAGTTATGGTTTCCCATTCCTCTTATATGAATTCGTTACGTTTCGCATTTCTTTTATTTCCGAAAGCGGAGTTTAATTGCTACCTCATCCGAATACTACTGATTTGAAAAACTCTTTGTTTATAAAGAGACAACTTTACTCCAATCTCCAATTATCACCTGAAACCCAGTTATTGCGATACATGGTGACCTCACTTGTGCCTGCAGAAGTTAATGTAGCTGTCTATGTATTTTTACCTACGCCAGTTATTTGCCTGATATGTCAATTGTCTACTGATTGAATTTTTGATACAACCAAATTTATAAATTTATAAGGTTTCAATGTAGTTTAATTTAAATTAGATTCATTTATGTTACACTTAATTTAGATACTCGTTGTAGGAAGAATGTCAATCTGTTATCAATTACGTATAGATATTCAAACTTGAATTTATGCGAGTGACCTAAATCAACCAAGCTCCAGTTTTTATGATATACAGAAACGTCGACTGTATAGTTAAACAAATATTAAAAGTGAAATATTTTATAGCTAAACAAATATAAAAAGCATCGGCATGGCTTATACGTACATTTCGTTCACAGTTCAGTTAAACTATGCGTTCAATTGGTAGAAATAACACTCAAAATGAAATCCAAACATTCAAAAACGAATCTGATAGCAAAATTGATTGTACTAAGGGTAATAAACTTGGTTCTCGGAAAATAATTCGCAATCACGCACCATCTTGGGTAGGGAGCGAGGCAGAAGGGACGTTCCTGTAGGGTTGGGCGACGCGCAGCACGGCGAGGTCGTAACGCAGCGTCGTGTGGTCCACCATCGGGTGGAAGATCACCTTGGCCACTTTGCGGCTCATCGAGTGCGAGTAGATCTTTTCGTGCATTGAAGAATATTCAAAACGTGATGAACCACTTTTAAATACGTACGATTGCCATTAAAATACTTCGCTGCTGTCATCCACTAATTTATTACGCACTTCAAGTTTACTATGTTTATGTTACTCAGGAACAAATTTGCATGAGGGTTACTAATACTTGGGAATTTATAAACATTCTGTATGAAGTTTTTTTCATTAGTCATGCATTTGAAAGCAAGTTCTAGCGTGCTCATACATAAAGGTGGTATCATTTTTGTCACAAAATTGATCACATTAGCTTGAACTTGTTTGTCTGAACAAGTTCATTGCGTAACGAATTCCTTACCGTCTTGAAGGAGGGGTTGTCGGCGAGGATTGAGCGGTCAGGTCCAAAAATCACTTTCACTTCGTATTTCTGAGACAGCCTAGGGGAATCCAATGAATTATTCCTTCAATGATAGACATGTTTAAAAATGACACACGGCTCAATTCTGGGACAGAGAAATGATAAACGAATACAGATCGTCAACTATTTTTAATTTAAAAAATTGGTTCAGTATTTTTATATTTCCTAGTTCATACGACAGCAACCCGCTGTATAACATCAAATTCACAGCGAGTAAAAAATGTATGAAATAAACTTAACGAGGATTATTGTGACTCGGTGGTCAATGTTACGCATGATTCAGCTACAAAACACCCTTTAACGAGTGGTTTGAAAACACTATCAAATATAGCCGTTGAAATAAGTTTAAAATATATCAGGTAGATAAAAATAGCTGAGAGTCTTCGCATGCATGAACAGATAAAGACCGTATCAAAGTCGTAAGATATTGAGGTAAATATTTTACTGCTCAAACTTGCGAGCGTGATTGCGAAAAATAGTAAAAGGTAAGATAAAGTCCCCGCCATTTTATAATATAGTTTTTTATTTACCATGGCAAGAACATCTTCGGTTACCCAAGTTCTCGACCTTCCCAAAAAAGTCTCCTTTTCCCGGTATGACTAAAAGAATTGAATTTAATTTGTGTTGTTGGATAATTAAATAACGAATTAGGCAAAAATTATTGAACAATAGTATTATTAAACCTACTATTACTATATTAGGTTAAGAATCTAAGCAAAATGTAATTTCAAATTTTACGTTTTAACAATGGTAAGTTTCGCGACTTGAAGTTTGATTTAAACTACTATAACTATGTCTCAACTAAGTAAGTCTCAATTGAATTTTGAGAATACGAATTGTACGTCATGACGGTGAATTTTAAAATAACTCTGATCCGTTTTATGCGAACAGTTTTACAAAAATTCTGCCTTCAACGGAGCTCAGCACAAAATTCAGAAAGCACTGGAGAATCATATTCAATCAAAAACAATTCTACACCTATGAGTTATTACAGTATCAAGACGTTAAGTGCGTACACATTGCAACGAAATAATTTATGCAAAGTATCAAATTACTGAATTAAACATCAGCTAATGTGAAAATCTTAATTAGTTCCGCAGTAAAAAATAGTTTCTCTTTTTTGGTAGTTCGTATAGCTGATCAAAATTTGGCACCTAAGGTCCGGCAAACTCGACCATGAGTTAGCCAGATTTTAGGATATCACGAACACTAACGGCGAATACATGACCTTGCAATACCTTCACGTTCCATTTCATGTTCATAGAGAGTCAGATACAAAACATCATGGGTTAAATTATTCTTCATGTTTCTACAGTTGCTAATGCCTGTGCTCCGACGGGGGATCTTGTACTATAGGTGACAAGGAGGCCCAGGAATATACGCGGTAACTCACCCCTTCCTCAGGAGACACCGGGCAGCTGTGAGGGCGTACTTGGAGCTGATGAGCGCCGCTCCGCAGCCGTGGTAGGTATCATCACTCGTTCTGAGCACTGATAAGCCCTGCATGAGGATTTAAAACATAATTATTTACTCTGAGTACAAGTAATTGATGTACTAGTATTTATGCACATTTATGAAGACCCTTCTGAAAAATTCAGCCGAACATGATCACAACAATGGTTGGGATCTTTTTTTAAAAGGGTCCATTGCGCACTGGCACATTGCGCATTGGTCTCAACCGGGAAGCAAGGGTTCGATTCCCGGTTGGGTAAAACTTGACTTATACATAACCACAGAGTGCTTCCCTTAGAAAAAAAGCTTGAACCTTACATTCATCACATCACTCAAGCGTCAGTAGCTATCAGGCATTGAAAACACTACGAATTACTGAGTGTCGACGGCGTTGGTATTAAAGGGTCTTTTCTCCTGTACGACAAGCGACTTTAGCCCACGCCACTCCGTGAAGCTCTCGAGTTGACGTTACCGATACGACTGCTAAAACACTTCAGGACCAGCCTGACTTGGCACCATTTTAACACTAGAATTTGCACCTCGTGCTACGTAGTCAGCGCTTATACTTGTAATTCCTTATTCTAGAGAAACGGGATTTTCAAAAAGAACAAACAGACTCTGCCGACGAGCCTAAACCAGAAAATCAGCCCCTCGGACGAAAACTCGAACTTAAACCTAACCATTTGTTCTTGTGAAGAAAACTTGAACTCAGTTACTAGGAAGCACTAAATTTTACTGAGCGTAGATTAGATTTACCATAAAAAGGAAGCTCTCTGGTGGAGTTGCAGAGCCTCCAGCAAGTCTGATCAACGAGTCGAGTGAGGACGAGGTGGGACCGGCCAATGACTGCTTGTTTACTGCAATGAAAATTCAAATTGAACGAAGAGGGTAATAAAAAAGGTTGATTTTCCTTGTTAAAGTTTCGTCCTGAGCTTTGTGGTGAAGCTGCTTGCAGAAGTATATCAGGAGTCGGATTAGTATTGCGGTATTGTGGGATCATATGCAAATTTAATCGTTTCATAAAAATAGCATGAATTGAAATTGGTCATTAGTATTCCTAACCAATTTTATAGGTGTTCATATCTACTACACAATAAGACAGTAGAATTACTCTGGCATATCAACATGAATACTAGTTCTTAGAAACTAGTTGTGTAATGCTATCATATGATACTAGTAGAAAGCAGAGAAAAACTTTAAAAAACAGACATTTAATATCTATGACCAATGCAAGGCATTTCAGAATTATGAGAACAAACATTAACATAAGGTTCGTTTCGGTGAAATGAGTACATTTTACTCTATGGAGGCGTATCCGGAAATGCTTGGTTAAAAAGTTAGGGAGACTGAAGTTAGAGCGTGTCGGTAGAAACTAAGAAATTAGAGTCGGAACAATTTTATAATAAATGAACAATAAAGAGTTTGAAGGAAGGATAGGTAATCACGGTAGGTGTTCGAAATTCCGTCCATCTGCTGCGATGCATTCGTAGTAACGCCATCGCAATGGACACTGAAATTCTCGGCAGCTTGGCACGAATTCGACAATCGTTGTGCCGGTGCTTCCATGCTTGCATCACAGCTGACGCCACGCATGCATCACAGCAGACGGACGGAATTTTCAACATCTACTACAGACACACGTTAACTTTTAAGTCACTAACTTTTAAGTCACTAACTTTTAAGTCTCCGTAACTTTTTAACTAAGCATCTTTGGAGGTTCCTCTATAGAGTAACCTGTGTATTTCACCAAAACGAACCTTATATCGAAGTATGTTCATAGATATCTGAAACACAATGTAGATTCAGAAGTTTTCTCGTTATGTGCTCGGTTGGAAGGGAAAAACACACTGCTATACTTAGGGCGCTCGTCGAAAGTTATTAACGAGCTACGATATCTGTGAACGGAAAATGTTTGTATTGCACAGTTAACCACTAATATAATTAGCAAGAAATCTTTGGAGGCTATTATCAGCTTAAAGATAATTATTAAGTGGTTCGGATTGATGTCCGATAAGCGCAAAATATATAATTGTAATTCTAATTTGGAAGAACGAGTCACAATTTGAATCATTTAGTTTTACTATAAATTACCCAGCATTATTTCAATATTTTGGCTAAAATTAGCTTACACAAAATACTTACGAAATGATTGAAATATTGTAGATATCGGTTGACGATGACTAACATGAGTTTGCACAGCTGTCCCACCGCCTACAGCTGGAGAGCGCAGAGGAGGTAGAGCTGCTGTCCCAGTGGGACGTCGAAAAGGAGGTCTGGGCAGGGTCGTCGTGGGACGTCCTAAAGGATTTCCTGGTCTATATGGACGGGTGGGTCTTGAACTGGACGTGAGTGTCGTGAATGATGGCATAGGAGAAGTTGTGGTGGACATCTGATTCAAGTTGTTCACAATACTATTCAAAGCCTCATCTAAAGGGTCATTGCTGCTCAGCCCTGAAATTGAAGGTCTATAACTAGCCGAACCACCACCGTTAGTCGAGAATGAAGAACTTTCAGTAACCCCTGGAGCTCCGAATGTCGTGAGAGTAGCTCCAGCGTTTCCAGACATTGGGAGAGTAACTCCATTCACTCCTGGGGGAAACGCCAGTCCATCATTTCCACGAGAAGGAAATGTTATTCCTATACTTCCAGGAGGTTGAAATGAGGGTCTAGCACTTTCAGTTGCTGTTGAAATTAGATTATTGCCTTCAATTGAAGAAACAGAGCTACCTGTTTGGGGATAAGCAATTCCTGTACTTCCAGCAACTTGAGAAGATATTTTTTGCCCCCCTGTTTCGCCCAGCGGAATTGTGATGTGCGTTGGCGACATGACATTGTGAGCCGAGAGTGTGGTGGACGATGGAGTAGTGAAAGGAAAATAACCACTTTTATTGAACGATCCAGTGATATAGGAAGGTATTGCGGGCAAGCCAGAATGCGAAATCGAAATTTGGGGTGCTACCGACGAGGAAGCAAGGATATTCAGAAGCTGCAGGGAATGCTGAGAGAAATCTCCTAAGTTCGTTAAATAGTTATTGTTCATTCCAGGTGTGTTGTCATCAGCAGAGTGCTGAAATTTATTTTTCGTACCGTGGGTGGAAAACAAATCGTTTGTAGTCTTGGTTGGATCACTATTTGGACCAAATAAACCCAAAATTCCGTTCAAGTCATCACCAAATACTGTATTACCTCCAGGATTTGACGTCGAGGCCCCCAAATTTTCAGATAAATACGAAGCGGTAAGCTTTTCTAAATTAGATGTAAAGTTGACCTTGCCGTTCGGTCTGAAAATAATTCCAGGACGATTGAGATTTACAGGCCGATTGAAATTTCCTGGGCGCTCGTAATTTCCAAGAAGATTGAGGTTCCCTAGAAGACTTGAGCTTCCAGGACCATCAAGACTTGAGGGATAAACGACCGTTGATTGTGGAACAACCGTATTGGGCCAGTTGTAGTTCCCGGTCGTATCCACCGTATTGGGCCAGTTGTAGTTCCCGGTCGTACCCACCGTATTGGGCCAGTTGTAGTTCCCGGTCGTACCCACCGTATTGGCCCAGTTGTAGTTCCCGGTCGTACCCACCGTATTGGCCCAGTTGTAGTTTCCAATCGTACCAACCGTGTTGGAAGTTGACGAGTCTAAAGGAGACAAACTTCCAGTCGTTACATCTACTAAATTCAAAGACGGAGAAGACGTACCCAGAGGGTGAAAAGTGTTTTGAATGTTGTGATCCGAGTGTAACCATTGGTTATGATTTGGGTGAGAGATCGGATTTGTGTCTATTGCGTTTAACACGTTTAGTCCTGCAGATACAGGGGTCGAAAACTCAAAAAATGGATTTGTATTTTGAGGAAGGTCAGTTGGAAGGTAACTGCTCGTGTAACCATTGGGAATTATGCTATTGAGCTCCGTCTGAGAGTTGATTGGTTGTAGTGACATGGTATTTGCCAGGTTCATGTCACTTAATGTCATTAGAGAAGCGTCAGTGGTACCGAAACCAGTCACTCCAATGTCATCAGAAAAATGGCCTGGGGATCTCACACCGGTGAATCCAGGTTGATGGGTTTGGAAAATTGAAGTGGGGTCTAAATCATTCATGAAATCTGTCGTTGTTTCCGTTCCGTAAATACCATCAGCAATGCCAGTTTGTTCATTGAGAGATAAAGCGAGATCTTGAGCCAAGTTTTGCAGATCATTTTTCAAGCCTATCGTTGATGCAGGGTAACTGAGAGTCGCCGTAGATGTTTTTGAGCCGAACATTGCTTGTTGAGCTGCTAATTTGTAAGCTAGTAGTTCGGACTTGGAGGGTTTAAAATTTGGGCCCGGTTTCTTTCTTCCGTCACCCGAAATGGGATTGAAATTAAACTGAGCATCTCTTCGAGTTCTCGATGAAACTGAAAAAAATGAAGAAAAATAGTTTTGTTATAGAACTCGAATATCAACAATGAATATGGAATTATGGGATATCACGTCACCATAGTTAAGTGCACATTAAAAATGAAAATCCATCTTTTAAAGAATATTTCCACGTTGGCTGGCAGCGCAGAGGTCGAGAGAGTGGTTATTACTTAAGAAGTTAAAGTCAAATACGCGCGTTCGATTCTACTTCAAAGGGCAAAGGCTCGTCCAGGGATAACCAACACCGAATATCAAAAAGGAATTCCTACTCAAGCTCATTGCTGCAGATATTATTAAGGTTATTCAATAGTCGTATCCATTAGCGAATTGTCGTTCAGAGGTAATCATTAAAAATATTTTCAAACACAAAGCTATCCTGAGAATTGTCATCATAAGATAAGCCTGAACTGGAAAATATTTTATACATACATACGACAGCCTTGCATGTTCCCCTATGAGAATGAAACCAGTTTATTTCAGAGTAACTTTATCCAGAAGAAATTTTCAAGTTCCCAGCACTATAGTACAGTAAGGTCCTGTTCACAATACGGTAGAAGCAACAGACCTAAACTCGCTTTTTCTGCCTGTCTTTCATGACTCAATCTTTACGCTGGAATCTAACACGCCTTCGCAATGGTCACACCTCACAGCCAGCATATTGTTCTCTCCTTCGACCCGCTCAGTTATGTTCAAGTTATTATTATATACCAGTATGCGCGTCTCGGTAAAAATAACGGGATTTAACATAATATATTCTCTCAAAATAAATAAATAAATTTTTTGAGTGACACTGCTCCGCGTCGTATCCTTTGAAGTAGACTATTCCTACACCAACTATGTTAACCAAAATACGGTTATGTTGTATTTTATTAAAAAAGAGACTTAGCTTCCTTTAGATTGCATTAATTTACGATACGATATTCAGTATTCTACCTACGACAGTACCGCATATCATCGTCGCTCGCCATAATGTTCTCTATGTTGGCACGTGAAGTGGGTTAGACAAAAAAAATTATTCATGGATATCAATATACTACGGCTGTTAATATAACAGCAGGGATTCTATTCCATACATGGGGCAATGAGATCCAATGAGTAAGTGCAAGGTGTATGTAGAAACGAAACTTCACGTTTTATAGTCTCATCTTGCACATAACAGAGTTGAAGTATGTTCAATATTTAAAGAGTAATGACAACGGCTTCTAACCAGAGAATCTTGGATACGTATACTGTTAAAATTAGGCGCTCTAGAAAACATAGATCCATATGTAGGTATATGAACAACGGGCACAAAGTTGACTAATAACGGGTGGCGCATAAGTTACACCCCTTTTAGAAATATCAATAACAAAAAAAATGTAAAAGTTATGAAGATGAAAATTATTGTAAACAATAGGGAAAACCTTATAGTTTATCTAAATACTGTACCTTTTCTTCCAAATAGCATTATGTAATGCACATATTGTAACATAATGCACATATTGTAGAGAACTTCATGCAAGCATAGCAAAGAAGAAAACTAAATTAATAATAGATTTCGACTCGATAGTAACTAAGGAGTCTACCATGTATGATATTAAGAAATAACCTAAGTTTGCGAGGTCCTTTAATGAATAAGTCCTTCTTAGGTATACTGCCTGAAAAATGACGCACTGTTAAATGTTTTCTTCGCGTCAGACAATCAAGTTCCATTTACCTGAGAAGCTTTTACCGTCTGCACACCGAAGCTGGGTGAATTTCACCGAGAATTTAAAGGGCGACGTGCGAATGCGCAGAGAAAGTTGGACAGGATTCGTGAACCAGAGCCAAGATGGCTTCACTCTGACGAAGGCTGTAAAGACAAAATATTATAAACTTATTTAGATACTCTTCATGGGGTGGAGTTCTTCCCTTGGGAAGGGAAGATTAAAAGCGGCATGTCTAAAGATTTAAAGATTAAAAGTGGCACACCAGTGTAACCTCGAACGTGGTACCTGAAATTCTTCTAAGACTTCCAGGGACAGCAAATAATGTATTAGAAAATGTTGCTTGGACTTGTTGGTTTGGTTCACAGCTATCGCCGGACTCATCCAATTATTTCAGTGCCAAAACTAGAGGGAGTAACTTCCTAGATTGAAATCATTCTTGGGACACACTGTGGGGAACCTGCATTTTGAACAATTTTGTTCTTATTCTCAAAGAACATGAGTGAGAAATAGGTATTGAGTGCTCCCATGTATAACTTTGCCATCGAAAATGAATTTATCCATTGCAAGCCAATGATTGGACATGATTGATGGCGGTCGTTTGGGAGCAGATGCAATACACTCGTACAGACAGAAGGGCCTCCTTAATTTTAAAGATTTCGTTATTCGAATCTACAAAAATAGGAAGTAATTGACTCGTAAAAAATTCTGCTTCAGAAGAAAGTGTAATAGAATGAAAAACTTCATTAAAACTACCTTGACGACACTAATTGCCAAATTTAAATCTCGGAACTGGAAACACAAGTGAGCTACAACGATATTGGTGTGTACGACTAATGTTGGTGGTTCAGGCAGGTTTGGGTTGGATAACTTTCGTTTGTTATCAGGAATTAATCATTTGCTTCTTGACACGTCTCAATGAAGACGCCCATTTACCAGAGTAAATAGAAAATATAGAAAATACAGAAAATACTTGAGCGTGTTTTGGCTACTGCCGCTGACGACAGGTTGTCTATGTCTGCCGGCCTCCTCCACAGAAGAGTTTGTATCTTCTTTTTATGTTAAGTAGTAATAGAAATACAGATGCCAGTGATTTAGTGACTGTGTGGCCAGGGAGCATTCATTATGGACTCTAGAGAAAGGGTAATCTAAGCAAATAGTCAGTTCTCATATCCTGTGCATAGAAACAACAAGTTGAACAAAGAAGAGGAAGAAAAGACAAAGAAGAGAAAACGAAGAAGGCGCGGAAATTGAAAGACACAAAGTAAGTACGAAAGAAGTTCCGAAGGCCTATCTATAGCTGAGGCAACCTAACAGCGCCCCCTGAGGTCGCCAGTCCCCATAGCATACGATAGAAAAACCTAACAAACCTCACATTATCGCTCATCCAATGCCCCCATAGGAGGTTTCTCACTTGACAGCCATAAGCATCCCGATTTTTTAAGGGCTAGTTGGACGAGAGCTCGCCACTCACTGGTGTAGCCTGTGAAGGCCCCGCACAGGGACGACCCTGATCCTTCCCTCTGGTTGTAGATGGTGAGCACGTTGTCCTGGCACAAGTCCGGCAGCGCGGACGGGGCTGTCAGCTCCGTGAACTCAATCCTAGAAATCACGGTTATGTTAGATATAGCTCAGTTTGCTCTTTATGTAGAACTTGTAAGTGCACATTCAACTGTACGGTGTACATACTCAGTCACTTTGAGTTGGAATTATATTTACATTCAGCTTAATGTTACACTACGTGAGTAAACTTGTTTAATGTAGTGCATTCTTTATGATACACACGTGCTGGAATCCTGCCATGCAATGTGCTTCGGACAGAAACCGGAAATATGCTTTAAATACCAGCTTCGATCATTATGCTTTTCCGAACAAATAGTTGAGTTATATTTACAATTTTAATCCCCTTTTATCAGACTCACTTAATTTCTATTAAAAAAGTCTAGAGAATGTGACGCGGAATATTCTGTAATATACGAGGTAGAAAAATCAAACCTATACATTGTACAAGCTCTAACAAACTTTATGTAGTACATTCTAAAGTAAATATTTGGGAATCAAACCAATACTTTGAAGCATTTTTACTTTAACCGTTGTGTAGTCCATTCTGAATAATTTGATACGAAACATGCAACGCAAGTAACCTAATTCGGCTTATTTTGTTTCATTTACGGTAGCAGAAGCTGACTAGAAAACGAAACAGTAGAATGCTTCGTTTCTCACACACCTGACGTAGCAGGTGTCGAGTGCGGGCGTGACTGAGTAGGAGCACAAGTCCGGCAGCTCGAGGTCCGTGCTGGGGTAGCTAGGGTTGCGCCACTGGCTCACCCTCCCTCGACTTGAGCCGCCGCATCCACTCGTGACTAGTGAAAGGAAAGAAAGAAAAGAAAAGTTTATTCCAAACTCGGTCACATACAAAGTGTATACCTTTTGGTTTTTCAGTTGGTAAAATTACAGCCTTGAAATTAAAACATGAAGGTCTCGATGACAGGTCGTAGCAAAGGCATGGAAATCCAAATGTTCTTATGCAATTGATGGGGAAAATGAGGCACATTGTGGGATTGAGTGGAACGATGAAAATTGGAAACCACTACAGGAGACATTAGAAAGCCTGAGAAAACTTATTAATGTCTAAAAAGGACTAGGAATTCACCAAAAGAAAAGTAAGAAGCATGAAGCAGAAAAGCAACAATAGAACATAAAATTTTTTACCCACGAGTAGTATCAGCTTCAGGAGCCAAGGACGCGCCTGGAGCGAAAGCAACCTACCCTTAATAGAGATCACATCGCCTCCAAAAAAAGAAAGAATTAATAACAAATACACTGATGAGAAGGACTGGAATGTTGAGCCATAGACTACTAAAGCTTTTCAAGGAACGCAATTACAGACATAGCCCAACCTTACGCAAGGGAATCTGGTGGTCGTCAACAATTTTCAGAATTGTCGCTACAATTGGAGGCCTAAAATACCATCCCTATATTGAGATCCCTATACGTAGATTCCTGTATGTATTTATTTATGAGATTCCTATAGGTGTAGGAGTTGTCTTAACCAGTTAACGGTCACGGCCCTAGAGGCCGGCGTTGCATTCACACGGTATGTGTAATTGACAGCGACCGTGTGAATGCAGCAACCACGCGGACATCATATGATGTCAATACCCATTAACAGGTTAAATTAGATCAATCTGTAATAGTAACTTCATATTTCAACAAGAAAGGGAGATAAAAATACGCGAAAGTGTTCGAATTTGCCACAGTAACTTGTCTACACACAATAATTCTTAATGATGTACGGGTACTAATGAGTGTCAGTAAACGTTCATCAATTTAGAAACAACAAATTTTGACGAATATCTTCAACGATTATTTACCATCTCTCTAATTACCTTGATAATCGGACATGTTTGCCGTGAAAAGCAGAAAAAATGCGTTTCAACAGCGGCTAAGAGTAATTCAAAATGTGAGACTAAAAAAAATGTATAACGAATGTTATTCACTCGTTAGGAAGGAAATTAGGTCCAAGCTAAGTTTTCGTACAAAGCTAACTGAAGTCTTCTTGCAAAATAATTCGCTAAACAGGGCTTGCTAAACACAAACATCCAGGCAACGGCGACTCTTTGAGCTCGAATATGGTGAAAAAACTCAAAAGTGTTATATCGAACTTAGGGAAGGAGCTTCAAACCGCAATGGAGGGAGGTAACAAAATTGTGTAAAAGGTAACAAAATGAATTTGTGAAATGGTCAAACCACGTGAAAAATCACGGGCGAATATACTAAACACAGCAGAAGTGAATCGAAAAGGCTCGTGGCTTTGGTCGTGAACGTTATGTGCTCCGATGACGTCAGGTATTTTAGAGGCAGAAACTAAACTGGAGGAAGCTTACCGAACTACACAATTCAACTCCGAAAACCAGTAATTTCACCTAAATTCATGACTCCTTTAGAAGATACCTTAAAAAATATAAATCAAGAAAGTTCAAGTGCGAAATTTTTACTTCTTACTGAAGTTTGGTAAGATAAATGAGGGAAATGTTGCACAAAATCAATAATCTAAAAGGGAATTTTTCTTGCGCAGAGTTGACATCGATCTTGAGTAAATTTTTCAAGTTATAGTACTAAAATACGCTCATATAATTTTTCACAAGCTATTCTTTTACAACTGATGAAACCTGGACGAGCCTAGAAGTATACAAGTAAAAAAGTCCACAGTTGAGTTCGCCACAATTATGATAGTTCATCAGTAACATCTCATCGTCCCAGCGTGGTACAAAAACTTGTATCAAATACACGAGCGGAGAGTTAAATCTATCAGTAGCAACTGAGTATTTGCCGGACAAGTTTCAAAACTTACTACACTACGTCTCGAACTATAAGAGGCCTAAGTCACCAAACCATATGAGTTTCTAGTTTGTTCAAAGAACGCTCTATTTTTCGGTGAAATTCTTACACATGAGAGTTTTAAAACATATCACGGCTGCAGAAGTAGTGAAAATCAATGCATAAATGCATCTAATAAACTACTTAATGCTTTACAGTCAAAATGAAGCTAGGTAGATTGTTGAAAACATCAACTTGGTTTACCGATTTATTTTCTCAAGATTTCGCACGCTAAGGATAATAAATTGTAAAACTTGGTTGACGCTTTCAACAATCTACCTCACAAGATGGATCCTACACGCCCGTTAGTCCAATAAATCAATCAGTACGAGGGTAACTCACACGTGCAGCAGACCAGCAGTGTAGAAGGGCAGGTGTATGACAGGGTGACCTGCCCCCCACTGGCCAAACACTGCAGGGGAGCGCGGCAGTCCCCCACAGCATTCGTATCACCACACGCATTGCCCGCCGCTCCTGAAAAGTTCAGTGATAATCATGCAAGTGGAAATTCAAGCAATACAAAAAAAGGTTTGAGTGGAATTTCAAATACAGTCGAAGTTAGATATTCGCGTCGCCCTTGCTCGATCGCGGCCATCTACTCTGGTTCACATGTGCGTAATTAAATTCAGTTCTTATTGAATTAAAAAAAATTAAAATCAAAAAGACATTGAGAAATAACTCAACATAATTTAATAATACTAGATAATGTACCACTTGCCTTTTATATCGGATTGGTAGTGAAAATAGGATAATCACTTTGTGCTCTTTAAAGGGTTCAACCTTAATAATCATTCAGTACTAGTTTATTTACTCCATTGGCTTGCGAAATTATTTTCCAGCAGCGGTTCATACCAACAAAACCTGCATTCAGATTTTAGCTCGAAGATTATTTATTAAAATTTTTTCAGTCGCAAAGTGCAAGGAAACTGTGGTCCAACAGGCTGCCGGATTCAGTCAATTTTCTGCAGCTTTTACTTTAAAACCTGCTTCTAATTCGCAATCATTCTCGTTTGGACATATTGAGCAACATTTTGCGTACAAGCACTTTCACCAAGTGTTTTCACTTCTTAAGCTTCCATCATTCCGTGAAAGTGGACAACTTCACGCCACATGCAAGAAACCGGGTTTCTCGATCTCGGAGTGACTGGCACTTGCAACCTGAAGCGGAGAGATGGTTATCCCCTGCGCAATTTGCTGCTTTGAAATCTAATTTTTTCATAGAAAGGAACATAGCTGCATGCACGCAGCTGCATAGATGTTCCAGGGATGTTTGTGAAACATAAATAGATTCAAACACGTGTTTGATGAGCCACACTACAGGTGTAAAATTTCCAAACGCGAGAAAGTTCACAAGCTGAGCACTACGATGAAAAAGACAGAGAAATATAGCTCGCATAAAAATAGACATGACCACAGCAAGTCTGAATAGAAAAAAAAATCATAATAACTCGAAAGAACAGTACCATTGATCCACCTGTGAGCGACAATTTTTTTAAACATAATTTACTATTGACCAATAATTGCATCTAAGAAGCGTGAGAATATTATCGTTTATGAGGGCTAAGTCTTGGTCATGGGAGTACTGTGTAAATATGGATGTATCGTTTGTTTAAAAAAAAGCATTGTTTAGTATTGTTGCAACTGTTTTCATTACATTTGCACATGAAAAAAAATGTTTTTCAATGTATGCGTTGATCATGGACAAGTATTGTGCTTTAACTACACTCCATTAACAACACTTATTTTTCACTGCATGTATTCTCTATTTCACTTTATTGCTTGCATTAATAATTCTTTAGAAGGCAAAGTATGTATATGATTTGAAAGAAAAATAATGTTTAAAGTAAAATTCCTTTATTTCTGTGTTACCAAAAGATGAAAATCATACCAGAAAACAGTCACAAAGAGAAGAGTAGCAAACCATCTTGTACAAAAACTCTCCCTTTTGTTTGATGTGTGCAACAAACATAAAATAGGACGCATGAGCATTTTCAAAGTCTTCATTAATTTTACGCAATGCAATCTGAACGTTCGATAAATCTAAATACAATCAGATTAAGGTTTTAGGTGATGTAGGCAGGCAACATTTCTCGAAAAACGCGTTTGGTAAGGCAGTGAAAGACATTACGATCTATACGCTTCTTTTAAGTATTCAATTAGGAATTAAATTTTACTAGATTCAAACAGATGAAAGTGTAACACTGAACAGGTAGAACTTTCACAGCGCACGAAAATACTGACTACCATCCTAATGGCGTGCCATGATCGAGTGCCCCAACCATTTTCAGTCAGTGGAAAAACGCCGAGATCGAAGTTAATGTTCGTTCACGTTGACGGATTGCAAGCGGCTGGCGGAAGTGATAATCTCATCATGGCCGCTTGGGTGAGCGACAGAGAAGCAGCTGCAGGGCACGAGATGCCCCTGTGACAGCACGTCAAAACACTGGAGCAGCTCTGCGTCTCCTCACAGCCCTTTTTGCCCCCCGATGTAGTACCTTTTTGATTTCTCGAATGCTATAAATTTTATGTGGCCATGAGGGACTCACAATATCAAGGTCGCAATGAATGCTCCACGACCACGAGCTGCTCTGTGTGTTCTGTTCTCCTCCCCAGAACGGAGTCACGCGTGGCCTGCCTTCGTCTTGGTCGGAAGTGAAGAAGACTCGAAAATCTTTCAGCATACTCTGATTTCCACAGTATCTAAGCGAATAGCATTGTCGCTTTATGAATGTCGGTGACTGGAATTTTGTAATTTTCCACGAGGTTTGAATTTAGGGGTGAAATTCATTTCCGAGGTACTTTTACTAAAATTCCTAGTTAATATCAAGAGCACGCTGCAGCAACGTGTTATAACCTACAATACGCAAAAAAATAGAATTAAATGACAGTTATGTTCGTATGTCCTGTTCATAATCAAGGGTTAGATCTATGAATAATTTGTCAGGTCGAGGAGAAGCTTCGAAATATTTTGATGCAATCTGAAGCATCTTACAATAATTTCACAATGCATTTATTTATGATGCCAACTCTTAACCGCTAACAACCAAGTAGCCACGGACTTCACAACTTCACCCTTTTTGCATAGTGACAACTACAAAAAAAGTAGAATTTCACTAGGATACACTTATTTAACTGTTATTTTGATCGATGTTAGAGAGGTAACAAATCACTTGACACAAATTTTTCGTGTAAAGGGTGCTTTTAAATTCATAAATGTAAACCAGCTATGTATTAATACTCAAGTGACAGGCAGCGTTCCACACTTGACTGACTCATCGAGTTTCAAATACCTGAACACGCAGTAATCACGCAGCCAATAATTAATGTGAGGGGCTTGGCAGGCTGCTCAGCCACACGCTGTTAGTTGCGTAATAATGAAGCAAGCGTGGCACGATTACTTCCTCTGGTCGGAGAAAGTTCCTACGCTCAGTCAGGGCTTTAGCGTATTTACGAAAAATTGTTTTGTGTGTGATAAATCTTAGTTTAGAGCGTGAAAAAAGTAAAAAATACAGAGTTTTCGTCACAAAATAATTTGACAAAAGAAACATGACTATTTCTGCCAGAACATATTTAAGGATTTTTCAAAGAAAAACTGCAGATGCTAAATAGACGAAGAAAATAATGGAAAAGAGAAACAAAGGTATGAAAAATTGTAAATAATTAACACAGAACGAACAACAGTCTCACAAGCGCTACTAGAGAAATCGAATGGTCTTCAGCTGATCTCGTGGTGCGATCAAAGATGTTGCAACAACATTCGGCATTGGAAGGAACACAGTCGGTAAAATTCGGCGAGGAGCCTTAGAAAGTTCGTCCGATATATCACTGCCAAAGGATGTTTCGAGCCGGAAGCACTTCACGGGTCGAATGAACGAAGACTACCGCTCACAGCTGAAAGAAATAACAACAAAAGACACGCACTCTAACTTTTTCCGTGTCGAGGGAGTATTTTAAGACTCGAGGATTCACAAATGTACGTGAGGATTCAAAAGTTCATCGCTGAGCGACTTTGGCTGCAAAAATCCTCGAACCATTTCGTTGATTTGATGCTCTGTGAAGGGTTGTCAATTTCCTCTCATGATGTCACAATGACAGATAAAGTGATGTCCAGCGACTCTTAGTAACTAGTGTACATTTCTTCACTGTATCTCGGTAAAGATAAACTCCAAGTGGCCATCAGGAGTGGGATATAGCGAGGTCTCGATCAGGCAGAAATAAGTTGTCAGAAGTAAACGGATCAAGGGAGTGCAATTGGGATTGGTATTTATATCAGCAACTTCACCAGAGAGAACAAGAAGAAATAGCAAATTGACAAGACTTACCTCCAAACCACCGATTCTTGTTCGTCAACTACAAATGCATGAAATATAGCAATGAATCGATAAAACTAGTTTGAGGGCATCGTTGAAGAATGTTGTTCTCCTGAGGTACACAAACGAGAAAAAGCCACAAAAATCCTATTTCTCTAGCTAGATGTACTAGACGATGGCAAAAACACGTTAAATCAATTTCAATAAAAAGTGGTAAATCGTTAAAACTAATGCAAATGGTTGGCTATATATGCATCTACTAGCATACAGTATATACGAATAGATGCTATCCACCTTGAGTATATGTAGTCAATGTATAAACATATATGTACAGGTTGTCACAAAAAAAGCGTTACCACACAATAATTCATCTTTAAGTATTCATTTCATACCATACAAACACATATTGTATTATACATCGTGAAACTAACAAATACGTCCATGGTGTGCTATAAACATTGAAAACAAATTAAACGATATTTAAAACACTTAATGACCAATTAAACTGTGATCATTTTTACGACACCTCGCATATGATCTGTACACGCTGCGTAACTAAATAATCCGCAGGTTTTGAAGGAGCCAACGTACCTCTGCCCTGACTGAGCGCTTCTTTGGTGGTCGCTGCCTCTCCCGTCCAGGTGAAAGCCGTCAAAAATATGAATAGAAGCATGACTTAGATTTTATCTTTACATGCACATGACGGTCGATTTTTCTGGTAGCACGTAAAAAGAGGGCATTAAAGAAATTAGAGCTCTAGCATTCCTATTCGATGTCACTGCGGTTCACGATGATTTTGTGAAATATGTTCTGTACCGCACAAGTATATAAAAAAAAATTCAGCGAAGGCCAGGTAAAACGGTGGTTCTTTAAACATTTAAAACGAGGGAAGTAGTAGTAGTAGTGGTGGTGGTGGAGACATAGATTGCAGCGCTTTAGTAACTCCAGACTACTTGCCACCGAAATAGAATGGGTCATTTAAAACTGACTATACTCGTAGATATTGGGAAAGCTATGCACAGAGTGTATTACCACACAGGATTCCCTGGACATAAACACAGCGAGATAAGAAAGAAAATATGAATGATCAGCGAAGAAGGCATGAAAATGAAGATAAGCAAAGGGGGTACGAAAGATAGAAGCCCCGGAGGCATAGTTAGCGCTGAAGTAACTTAATATGAGAAATAGAGTAGGAGCATATTGATATTTTAAATAAATTTTGCATGGATATCAGCGAGCTGCAACAATGATTCTACAGCTGCATTGTCCTGCCGCCACCGGAGATGAACATTACAGTCTGGTCTCGTATAAAGGGACACAAACATGCATTCCGGTCAAAGAGCTTGAGTTTTAAGCATTCCGGTTTCATTCAGCTGCAGATTTACACCATGGTCATGAAAATTCATAGCTGCATTCCAAGTTTCGAGAAGAAAATTGACTACAATTGAGCATTATTTCTCGCACGAGCAGCAGCAGCTGCACCTCAGAATTCCAGTCCACCGCACCCGAGGGCAACGCCACGATCGTCTCTCCCAGAAGAAGGAATAAGCCCGGCCCAGGAAGTACAGTTACATCGTCAGATACAGCGGGCTGTTTCTGTTTTTGTAGTGCGTACGCACTCTTGTTCACCGACCCTGATGTTGCTGGCTGGTAGACGCTGCTTTTGTCCCAACAAATGAATGGGAGCCTGGCGCTTCAGTGGGGTTTGTTGCACGAAGATTGAGGTCGCAGGTGTCAGAGCTCGTTTTTATAATCGGCTTGTCTTTGTAATCAGCTCGTTAAGGTGCAAGTGCTTTCCATTAGATAGAAATCCGTTTTTTTCTTACCTGCTTCCTCCGCGTAATTGTTTAAGTAGATCTTTCTCCTTACTTGTTCTTAAAAGAATTGAAGCCGCATTTATTTAATCAAAAAAATGGCTGTCATTCATAGAAAAGACAAGCTCAAAATACGTTCCATTTATACTGCTTTCTCAGAAACACCGATTTGAATTTGAGTGCAACAGTCTGTTAGGGGTCTTCAAGAACTATACAAAAAAATGAATGCCAACGCTAAAAAAATTTCTCATTAAGAATAGTTTTCAACAGCGGAAAATTCATTTCACGAGTGAAGAAATTGCTTTAGCTACAGTCATCCACTTCATTTACGACAGTCATTTACGCTGAAGGATTTCGTATAATGACCTTGTTTGATAACTTCGCATTAATTAGGAGTGAATTTTGCTGCAGTTGCGGCAGATAGAGCGAATTTTCCGCTTTTAAAGCTTACTCAACTTTGAAATACGCTCCAGATATACTTCGGATATAAATAGATTATTGATTAAACAGAAGCAAAAGAGGACAGATTGAAAACTCTTACAGTTTCACGCAGTAAATCAAAAAGCACTGAAAATCAAAAGTACGATGAAGTTTAAGAAATTGCCAACCGAAAATACCATTTACTCAGAGCCGAGCTTTAGGTGTTCAGATTATTTGAGGACTTCTGAGTTCCATATTTCTTGATGTTGTAGGAATAGACGACAAAAGCTGGTCGCAAATTTTCGTGTCGTGTGGAAACATTTTCTGTGTGTATTTGATAGAATATATAGCCTCGGAATGGAGACATATAGATATAGAAACGTTTGAATTAAGTGTAAGACTGTACTTCCAATACAGGTCTCATTTCGATAAGAATATTAAAATTTATTTGGATGCAGTGATATGTTCAGACCAAATATGGTAGTAATCGGTCACGCTGAGGTGTAACGGACTGACAGCTGGGCTTCTTGAATAAATAATCAATCAATAAATCAAATTTAGTGATAACTTAGAACAATTGGAAAGACTTGCGCGACCTTTTTCATGGTTTGTCGGTATTCTAGGAATTGTTCTAGCTTGATTCTTCGAGAAAACATGATAGATTTCTTCTGAAATCGTTGAAAACCTCTGAGAACATATAATTTTTTCAAAGATCCCGACTAGCAATCGCACTATATTAATAATATGCGAAAATTTTACCACTTACAACCAGCTTTCAGAAAGCTAAGGTATGCGAACATCACCCCGTATTCCGACGTATACAAGGAATGTTTATACAGCTTAAGAGGCGTAATTTCCTCAGGCTTGCATTGAACACAAAGGCAGCTAATTCAAGTGAGTGTTGCCGCCAGGTAATTGCGTGAGGGAAAGGTCTGTGAGATGCAGTGCAGTCCATGCAGACTTTCATTTTCAAGCCTATATTGAATAATGTGAATGCATAATAAGATGAGAGTCTCCTACCGGGTAGCTTTTTTTTCATTTCGATATTCTCGAAGGGAAAAATCACATATGACAAACCATGGAAAAGGCAATGTAACAAAAACTTCTTACGCACGCTTGGCCCAGTGACGGACAGGTTCTCAGGCGGGTAAGCTGAATTATTGCCTAAAAAGATTAATATTAATGAATACATGCCTAGATAATATTATAAAAAAGGCACATGGTATAAAAATGGAATGTACTACATACATTCGCTTATGCAAAGTTAAATTCGTTACCGATTGAAAAATAATTTTTTTCAAATACTGAAGAAGATTTACGGAGTCCCCAAAAAAATAAGCTAACGAGCTGAATGTAAAGAAGAAATTGCCGGTACTTACAAGAAAAGGTTTTTTCTGTCGCAGTTTCAGAACAACTCTAGTGAGCTACTGAACAAAATCAGTCAAGAATTAGTAATTGCAACTTCCATATCCGTTATGAATTGAAAAACTTACTCTACAATAAAAAAAACTCAAATTTTGAGTTTGAGTTTCCATAGTTATTATTGCAAAGGCGGTCACGTATCAGAGTTTCTAAAATAGTCATTGTAACCAGCATAATTTGTAGTACATTTGTCTATAGAAAAAGTGTCTATATAAATTGCCTTTTCAGAAATGCTCTTGATTTTAAATTTTTGGACTGTTCGATTGCTGAGCAAATGTGAAGTCATGCAGGATCAGACTTGGAGTATCTTTAGATGAAAAGTAAGAAAATCGTCCGCTTTGCAGCTGTAACGTTGCCATCTCAATATCAAAAACCAGCTGAACCCTGGTATGGTAACTTCGGGTTTCTCATCCCCGGAGCTTGCCTTCATTTCTTTTTCCTATGAATTTAGGACCAAGGGTCTCTCCTTTACCTAACCTTCACGTAACCTTAGATTTAGGGCTACCATTCCAGAGTTAAGCTCTACGACGGTCAGGAGCACTCGTACTTTAACTTTGAACGGTAAATTTGATACGAGAAAAATACGTCAGTGCTGTCATTTGATATTCCACTTCTGGAATGGGAAATTTCGAATTAAACGGCTAGGCCTCACACGAAGGGCCTAGCCGTCAGTAACATTGTCGAGCAGTCGCAAAGAACTTCGAAGAATCTTTATGTTACCGTTAAATCGTACTAATGAACACTGACAATAAATCACTAGCCTAAAGACTAAATGACCTCCTCGTGTTCATGAGATCATCAACTGCATGACTCAGCAAGATAGGTATCGTTGAGGACCATCTGCCGTGGTGCAAACTACTGACCTCAAACCTTGGTGAGTAGTAAAAAAAATTATCATTTGGAAATGCAGTATTCGTCCTTTTCCTCGTAAAGCGAGCATTGCGCACTATAGGCTCTCTAAAACAGAACGGAAGTTTCCATAAAAGACTTCTATGAACGAGTTTTCTTTCCCTCCTAAAAAACAGTGACTGGCAACTTTTCAACGTCGCCCTCGGGGATGTTCCGCGAAGAAGGGAAGTCATCCAAAGTAACAGAGAACGGTTAATGTCTAACTGTTCTTCGATATAAGTATTTATTTTGAAAACTATTAAGGATTTTTGAGAGCGGGTTTCTAGTTTACGGTTAGCCGAGTAATGATTTGTATTAAAACAAAATTACACTAAACTGTCTCTAAGCTATACTGGATAGGTACAGGCTTGAATGAAAAACGGCATTAATCCGACTACGTCGCGGGAGCAACACCAGTGATTGAAGGTGTTTATGCAATATTTTGAGAGCGAGCGACGTAAAAAATAGAGAGGTGAGCTCTAAATAAATATTGAACTTGGTTTGAATGAAATTCGGTCTTCTGTTCGCTTTTTCTGCCCCGGAATTCTACGTGCAGAGGGGAGACCCACTGGCGTCGTGCGGTGTGACAAGTCAGCAACATTTAAACATCTCGTCGGCTCACTATACATTGCCTCTCTAACAAATACATACAGTCATGGCAAGGTTCAGACAATGTCACAATTTCGCTTCAAAATTCTTAGTTGGAACAAGAATCCATCAACGTTGCGTTCGGAAGCCAAAGTCATTGAGACCTGAAGTAGTGGTACTCAACCTTAAAAGCCGTCCGCTTACTTTGTGTTGTGCACCTTACTATGCGATCTGATGTGCAACCATTGCCAGTTCCAGAGTATGACCTTAGCGTCCAAGTTAATATTTGAACCTCGCGCATGAGATTTCTCCTTGTCCACCGAGGATACGGCCTCTGTGTATATAGATGACGGAGGTTTGCAATCTAAAACCTGCTGAGGAAATGTCAGCCAATGTTTTCTTAGCTGTGTAAAGATATCAGAAATTATTATCTTTTTGTGGTTTGTTGAACGTCGTAGGTTTCCACCCAGTAATAGCTATATAATTAGAACACAATAGAATAAATTTGAAAATATTATCGCTAAAAATGCAAACCCAGATTTATTTAAAACTATTACAGTACGCTTGTTTAAAAAATATTATAACTTTTGGTATTGCAATCGGTACGACTTATGCAACGGTACCAATTTAGCCTTAGTAAAATTAACGCAGGAGAGCCGTAAGCATTTAGTCGAAACGTGGAGAAGATAGACAGCCTAGGGTCTCGTTTTTCCTTCCTGTTTTGAAGCGAACAAAGCATCCCAAGAAATCTCGCAATCGTCACGCATGAAAGGAACTCTTTCGAGCTGAGGAGAAAGCTTAAGCTTAAAGGGTCGAGTTTTGACGAACGAAAGTTCTTTAACCATTTAATTCAGATTACTTGAAAAATATTTTGCTTCTTCGCTTATGATTTTGACAATACACCAGTCATAAAATAATATTGAATATCGATGAGTAATTCAATGAAAGTGTTTGAAAAGCACCCGCCGGACATGCATCGTGGACTAAATTTCTGTAGAAGTCAGTCCTCTATTTTTTTGCTGCTCTATCCAGCAAGCAGTTGTGTATAATCCAAGCAAAAAATCTAGTGGAGTAAATTTCAATTAAGGTACGGGCACAATTTCTAGGTTTTTCTGACTCTAAACTCAACCATTCACTGCGGAGGTGCAGTGATTACTACCCATTACCGTGATGGATAACGCGGTTGAAATTTAGCTGGCGCCTGGAGTTATTTTGCGACTTACTAGAAGAGGTTTCAAAAGCCTCCGCTGCAGTCGTCACTTTCATTGTTGGAAAAATATGAACTCGTCCAGAGAAGAAAATACAGATCAAAACTGGACAAGTCATCTAACGATGATTTTCTTTGTCCGTCTCATGAGTAACGTGAGTGTAGAACTTCATGGTATGTGTGCGAAAGCTGTTGTTGTCGTCCACGTATTTTCATGTTTGAAAAATTGGTATCTCATAACAATACATCAGACCCGCCTAGCGAAGACCAACCCATAGGGTGACAGAAGGTGAAAGTAGTGGAAATGCAGAAAGAATGGGAATATCAATTGTCCTTGCTTCCAAAAATCAGGAAAGTTCCAAATCGGAAGTCAAAATGAAAATCAGGGCAGTACCAACCAAAATATTGAAGATTTTTAATTCATTTAACTTAGTCATTCAAGTTCTAGCAGAGAAGAAGCTGCTTCTACAGCTTCACTCCTGAATTTAAAATGCAGAAAACTGATTTGATGAGAATTACCTTTCAAAGAATGATAATTAACCTCTAGGTGACGCACTGATCGTCTCTTACGGCAGGCGAGATACGGAGATCGGGAGCAGCTGCTAGACTTAATTGAACGACAGATTAGACTTCTATTGAATATTCATCCCTTCAAAATCGTTTTAGATCTTGCTAATAAACAAGTACCACTTCCAGTTGTTCTCCAAAGATCTACGTTAGCTGCTATATTTTCCACTTAAATTCCCATAGAAAGTTTCAATTTTCATGAGCACAATGATATGCTACTTGAAGCGTCAGGCCTTGGAGCCCATGCCGTGTTTCGTGACGATTTTTCGATAGTGGCAATGGTAAAAATAAATATAAGTAGAATTTTGCTGAGAGGTATTAATGTTCATCATTCTAGAAAATGTCCAAAGTTTGTTTTTGAAATTCGTCTTTAATAGATTTGATTAGGCTTTTTAAACATTTACAAATAAAGATAAAATTCACTGAATCTACGTACGGCAAAAATTTTAAAAAGTCACGCGATTGGAGTCGGGACAAATTAGAAATGAGGAAACTTTCCCATTCTGGCAGTGAAAATAACAAGAAACTGATGATGCAGGTATCCGAGTCCAGACGACTTTTTTTTCCTGCGTCAGCCTCTGGTTGCCGTATCGCTCACTGAGCTCACAAATATCAACACAATCACTGGCAAACAATTCAGGTATTTACAGATGCACATACAGGTTACATACAGATGCATATTTTACAGATTAGATGCATGGTATGGAGTTTTCCCTTAGGCAATAGCTTGAGCAAAATAAAGGCTTCACCTAACAGTTAAAATTTAGCTTGCAGCGGCCCAATACACCAATAAATGAATACTTCTCCATATCGCTGACGATGTGAAATTCAAACTAATGTCCGCGTAGTGCGCTACGATTTGTTTTGGTTTCGATTACTTCCCATAAGTCAACATCGCTGCCGTGCAAAAGTGCATTACCTGAGCTCACAACGGTCTGCTGCGGAGCCCACCAGACAGCGCTCCCGCACGAAAATGCGGACGTCGCCGACGAGGCCGTGTGCTCTTTACCTCCATCGAGCCGTTACCGGCCCAAAATACCCTAATGCGTCGGCCGCAATTTCCAATGCGGCTCTACGGTGACAGTTTTTAACCATTTACTTCTAAATTCAATGTATTGTATCATAGAATTTGCTAATTTGAAATGGAAATACGTTTATTAAATGTATCTTTTACATGCCTGCACCCCATATCGACACATTGCGTTTTTAAACTCATGCATGTACACATATGGCACACATCTCGACCAACGTGTTAAGGCACCGTTGCAAAAGGTTGCAGCTGTATTTTTTTCTTAAATGCACGTGCAGTCTTATTGCATGTACACGTAAGGTGGCTGCTAATTTTTCGTACTAAGTTACACGTAGCCTAATAAAGAAATTTATTTGATCGTCAAGCAAAAGGTAAGTTATACCGCAACACGGATTCGCTATTTAGTACGAACCCTATTTTAAGATATGCGCCTCGTATTCCGAGACTATGATGTATTTGCTCTTAAAGGTCAAAATTAGAGTAATGGGACATTTATCACTATAAGGGCTTACGTACGTAAAGTAGTCTGACAAACACAGGAAGTAAACATAAAGTCTATTTCTAAACCCAATATGGCTGAAGCTGGGTATCAACTATAACAAATAAAAAAAATTGCATTTTTTTCAATTCGCACTTAAATGAGCTTGAACGTTAATAAAAATGACCTAAAGGCGCGATTCTAATTTCACACAAGTTTCACTCGGCACTCAAACGAGCTTGAACGTTATTAAAAATAGGCTTAAGGTTCGATCCTAATTTAACGAGTTTTCCGGTCACACCACTGAACTCTCCGAACATTTGCTCGGACATCGAAGTTTCCTATCGAACCAGTAGGTAAAGTTTCAGTATTTTACTCCGACAAACACAGCGGCGAAGTCCCAACGTATTTGCATCGACGCACGCGCTCACTTTGCGGTGGGCACTCGGCCAACGTTCGGGACTGCGCGGTCACTTCCATGTTGCCTGAGTTGGCGCGGGCTGCGAACTGCACGCCGCTCCGCGGCCTGCTTCCAGCGGGCGCACCAGAGCCGGAGTGCCCCGACAGATGGTGCATAGGCACACTTATCCTCGCGGATTAGAATTCCTACTCGAGTTTCTCCAGTGAAAGCCATACGGGTCAAAATCACTGCTAGGTTCGGAAAGAATGTCACCCGAAGAAACGTTTCGCGTACGTTTCTCACGTTTGCAGCTCGTCGTGGGAGTTTTGGGTGACCTCGTTTGATAAGCGGAGATTAAAGGCAAAGAGGTATGAAGGATATTCTCTATGGGGAAAAGTGCTAGCATTTTTTTAAAGGGAAAACTATACAATAACGAACGGTGAAGACATTTTAAAAAATATGTGAAACGAGAAGTTAGATGTTACGAGTCAATCATTTATTAAAAAAGGACGAAAAAATAAATTTTACGAACTCAAACGGGAAAACATAGAAAGCAACCGAAGCCATTCCAATTTCAGGGTAAATATAATTATCTAGCTATTTTTTAGAATGAATATCCACAAATTTCAAACCAGCATTATTTCAACACAAAATGGGATTATTTTAAACAAAAAAATTTCCTTACATTCATGTCGTTTATTTCCTCATTATAATGCTTATCAGTTTTAGAGCGTTGTATAATTTATCATGAATGAAAGCTCTAACGTAAAATAATGAACAATTTTCCTCAATGTAAATAATTTTGAGGATTTTCTACTGTATAAGCATTGTTAAAAATAAAATTTTAAATACTCTTTATGCTTCGCGCAAGAACCATTCGCAGTTATGATTACAGAACGTTCAGAACATAAATCATTAGGCCCAAATGTCTAGAGAAAACACAAAAACTTCACTACCTCATTAAGACGCATTCAGTTTTTTTTAACTAGTACACACATTACAGAAATAGCGATAATGAACTTCAATTGAAGCTATCAAATACCTCAGAGCAGCCTATACATCAATTCAATTCTAATTGATATTAATCAAGATGGGTGTGATATTTCATACCCGTCTTTAATAACACTTTTAATTTGAAAAATTTTCGTGAGATATTAAATCGTTCAGGCAACGCGTACTAGCGCTTAGTACTGCCAAGTGTGACATCTACCCTTCATGGCGGAGAATTGGTGGCTGTGTTTTGGGCATGGTGTGCACGGCCCTTTGAACTCCATTGAAGCTATCAAATACCGGCTGAGCAGCCCATATATAGATTCATCTCTTTCCTGTTTCTGGGGATGGATCAACGTAAGAGCACAACGTGATTCAGCAAGAAAATTTTGCATCTGAAGTAGAATAAACTCTTAATTTTTACGAGTTTCTCACACCGTAAAAATGATCTCAAATATGCATAGCATGGATTGGTTGGATTGATTGAGGGCCAAAATGCGGCCTATTGGCATCTTGGTCACCTTCGTTGCAACGATAATGCCTTCCTAATTCACTGAAAGCGTCGATGTAGGGAAGAATTTTTTAATTCATGGGGGCTTTTTTGAGGATAACGTGAACAGCACCATATTAACTGCAGCGCGCAGCAATGCTCTCGCTACACCCTGTAACCGCAGCTTGCAGTCTGCTCCTCCTTTATTGATGGCGGTAGCCCTCGGTCAAATTACAGCTGATAAACTGTAGATCGCAGCTCGAGCAAAGCTGCAACTCAGTAACTGCAGTGTGCAGTATTAAGTCTATATTACATCTATTTACGGTAGTTGGCAGTTCTTAGTTGACTTCAGTCCATTAATAGTAGTTTACAGCTAAGGCAAGACTTTTCCCTCACTACGAGCAAGTATTTCTTGCTGTTGTACCTCAATCGACGTAGCTTGTACCGCTCAGTAAAACAGAGCCACAGAGCACGAAGTTTACAGCTTATTCAAACAATTGCACTGTAAATAACTTGGCTAGATAACTGCTTCAGCAACGCTTGCGTTAAAGCAGTTTTAAAGACTGCTGGAATATTAAGCAAAGGGATTCGGCTCAACTCGTTACCTAACTCCTGTTCTGTAGAATTCTCATTTGACATAGTTTTTGAGCCCCAATTCCTAATTCTTACTATTTTTATTAATTGCTGTTGTGTAACGCTGTTTATAAATCGGAAAATGACCTTGATGAAAATGGACACATCAAAATTGAATATAAAATCAAATGAATTTTTATCTAGGTTGTCCCAGGCAAGTGGACGGAAAATTCGTTCAAGGAGCTCAAGCTGAAACTAAAGCGGCCACAGCTTAAAGAAACGCGGCGATCGGACTCAATTGAGTGTTTTTGTGGTTTCAGGAACGATTAGCAGGTATGAATATTCAGTAACATGTCATGTGCCTTGTCGCTAAAACTTCGTTGTTATAAGTTTCTCGGCGAGTCATCCTTTGAGTTGGACGTAATTTCTTACAAAAATACGCGTGGAGAAAGTTAACCGTACGACACGAAGTAGGTATTCTGCGGAACATTTTACATAGTAATCACGAGGCGGACAATAGCGCTTGAATTTTATGAATAGTGCATGATCCATTTTCTCTTACGGTACGAGACGTATTCTATTCTAAGCGAATATAAATATTGAACAGTTCTCAGTGATGCAAATTCAGTTGCAGCACGAAGAACCGTAATCGATCGCAGTGCATTGCTCGACATAAGAAGAGATAAGAAATTAGTCGTCGGGTCATCGAAATCAACTGCACTAGTTTGAGCGGCTTACAAATTATAATTAAATCTCGGTATTTCAACTCCACAACTGATCTCACACACAATGCACGAGCTCGCCAATATTTTAAAAAAGAAAGCTGCCCACAGAAATACTTCTCGCTATTAATATTGCACACACCCATGGCGAGTATCAGAGTGTGCATTTTCTACACTATGCTTCCTCATTTTTGTACAGATACCAGTGTCCAGATCCCTTGTTTCTCATTGAAACAAGTCACCCATTCCAGTAGAATAAATTATTCAGGAAATAAAACTTCCTGAAGTGTACTTCACACGATTAGTCAAAGTCTGAAGACCGTGCTAAAGACACCCACATATGGGTATCGGATACTATAACTTTCCTCTCAACTCTGGAGAATTTTTGAGAAAATCATGAATTGAAAGCAAAGTTAGCATTCTGTGGATGTTTTCCTCACTGTCTTCACACTTTGACTGATCGTGTGAAGGGCTCTTAAGTCTCCCCGGACGGGAAACTTCAGGAATTTTGGCTTTCAGACGAGCTATGGAACTTAACGGACTACATTTGTGCAGCCCCAGATTTTAGGTTTATTTTTGGTTGGACGCTTTTAGCTATGACCTAATATATTTTATTGCCCATAAGAGTGTATAAAAACTAACATGGTATATATTCATTCGTACATTTAACTTACGTGTTTGTGAAGTTGAACGCGAAAAACGGACGTACAACGGTACACAAATCTTTCACGAAAAGATACTCTTAGTCCTTGATTTACCAAATCCAGCCGAGTTGAGGGTTACCTCCGACTGTGTGTGAACTTAAAAATCAAAACAGATACACTGGTATTAGAGCATTAAATCGGTTATTTTCGACAGCTTCATGAATTCGTCCATTCAAGAATCCCAAATTTAAGGAATATTTTATATCAAGAGAGCTAATTTGTCGCAATAAAAAGAAATGGTTGTCGAGAAGATTTAATATTTGCATTAATCCGAGCTCGAAGACATTCGTCTCTAGTCAGAAAGGCGCTTATTTTTTCAAGTTTACTTTGCAACAGTTGCGCCTACTCATCTACTAAAGTAATAAATACCGGTTAATGTTCACTCTATAAGGTGACCTATTAATCAGCGTCTTATACATTAATCGAACAGCCTTCATTTTAGTGTCACTGGATAGAGTATTTTTTAGCTCGAAAATTATTTTCGGAAGGCTTACAACCAGGAAAAATACTAAATGACTAGTTAATAGAGTAGAACCTCTCTCCCGCTCTTACACGCGGGTTGTTGCTCTTTTGCGCTCTCTCCAGGTGACGTTACGTTGTCAGGTTAGATTAGGTTAGGTTAGTGTAGTTAATTTGACTGTAATTTGACACCGTCTTTGTGTACAAGGGTTGTGATGACTTAAAAGAAAGTGACCCAAACTCCCGCGAGTTTGCTTCATTACGTTTTATTTCTATATACATATATATATATATGTCACAGTCATACGCGATCCAAGAATTCACGAAATTATTGACGTTTTTAGTGTTATCATATACATATATATATATCAACATCAAGGGTTACAATTTTCCATTGAACTGTAGTCGTTAGAAAGACTTCTGACTTGAAGTACTTTTCAGGAAGACATGTATCAATGATAATGTCTTTGTATGAAAGCTTTCCAGCTTTTTATGCGACAGTTTGACGATGTTCAAAACATCACAAAGTCAACCAGCTATCATTAGGATTAAAATTAATGTCCTATACTTCACACCTTCATCCAAAATTCATCCACACGTTCGTGTAGAAATTATAGTTGACTGCATCATTTCTAATCAGTAGATTTGGTTTAGCCTCCAATCTAGCCAAATGGTGAAACTTTATGGAAAGCAAGAAAACCACAACTATAATCACCGAACGTACACTATAATTAGACGTCAATGACTCGTATCTCACCTCATTTTAATTGTTGTCTGGATTCGGCGAATCTTCATGTCTGGAACTCCGATGGTGATGTTCAGAGATTAAACGGTTGGTGAATTAAAATAATCTCGTAATTCAGCATCCTCTTCGATCACGATGTCGGGGTAGCGCCAGATCATTCAATAGGTTTCCCACTTTTCAATTTTCCACAGAATAAGCCACAGTCATTCGTGATCCAGGAATTCACGATATTATTAAGGTTTTAGTGTTATCATTGACTCTTTAGAACACTTAGTTCCTTGCACGATATACATAACTTGGCCTGATGAGGCTCACATTGAGATCGGACAAACCTACCATTGCGAGCACAGTTCGCTGCTTCATGTGAAGCAGCTGTTGACAGTAGATGACGGAACTTTTGTTTCCAGAATTTTGGAATTTGTGGAAAAAGTTATCCAAAAATGTTGAAATCATTCCCTTGCATAAAGAAAATTAATGCGCCATTGAGGATTAGACTTTTTCAAATTTTCACATGTTTTCATTGTGTTTGTAACAAAAACTTTATGGTTTACTATAGCGTGAGTTTTATGAAGAACTGGAAGAAATTTGGAAATCCTAGGTCTAGCCAGACAGGACAATGCTGTCGACTTTGTGATTCTAATTTCTATTGTAAAATTTCATTGCTTCTCACAAAAACTACCAAAACTCAAGTTTGAAATTTTTCTGCTATTATTGATGCACATTCGGTATACTGTTCTTGTCACAGCGACTGATCATTCTGGAGGAAAAGCTTCAAATATTGTTAGGATTAAAGAAACGTACGTCCGTATCTGAAACAGCGAAACCAAATCATCCCCATCGAATGCCTTCATGTCGAGAATAATGTGCCCATGATAAAAATGTTTTATACGCGTAAGTGATATTAAAAATTAAAGCATTAATTCCATCTATGAATAACCAAGCACGCAAAATAATGTGTTTGTCATTTACCAACGATGGAAAAACGTATTCTCTAAGCGCAATTTTGGGAACAAAAATGAACTCATTTATAGCAATGTACAGTAAAAATAACATGTTACTCTCATTTTACGAGAAAATATTTCATAGGGCGTACGGTGATTTCATTACAGCTCTCTGATAACACGTGACTTTATTTTGTTCCTTCCGTACGGCCGAAATCATAAATCCTCTTTGAAAAATGCGCCTATATATCCTTGCTCGTTGTACGGAGAAACGAACTGGCTAATACCCTGAAAATAATAATAAATCTTGTAATTTTCGCATACGGTATTGCAGGCCCTGCGGGGAGTTGTTTTGTTGATCCTGAAAGATTTATAGAATCACAATTATTTTGATGGGCCCAACAGTGCGAGAGAAATATATTACTGTAATCCATTAAATTTGATACTCGGGAAAACATCTTAGGTGGCATAGGTCCACAACGCTGCATTGAAACGCAATAACGAGTCTGCCAGAGGATCTAACGCTGTAATTCATGGATTTATTTATAGTATTCTTCGCTATTTCTTGTCCACTGGCTGCTCAGTTATTCTAATTTTCTACTGCTTCCTTTTTCTTTCATATTTCGAGATTCATCGTATTTATACGATAGGTAATTTAGAAAAGTAAAAAATGTAAAACAGATTCATTCATTAGAAACGTATTTAAACGTAAAGTTTTCCCCTTTATAAAACAATAATTTTAGATGTACACCTTGTCCTGCCTTTCGAGCTGTGGTGTACCATGTCGAACTGTCCGAGCTGAGTTTAATAAAAATTTTCCTTATCCTACACAGCGTCTTGGCGAGAGCAATTTTCTACATCAAACTCAAAATAGAAAACCAAAAACTGAATAAGTTCAAAAGTTCTACTTGTTTAAAAAGAGGGTTCACTTTTTGGTGAAACACACTCATTCACTCTACACAGTGCCCTTACATAGAACGCTAAACCGGTTCCAGTGAACAACCGATATTATAACACGCTTTGTTTGCTTGTAATGCCAAAAACATATTCCGTACTATTTGATGTTTGATCTAGTTAATACTTCTATGCGGGAACGTCCATAGAGCTGTAATTCGCCTGAACCGAGCTAAAGTGTCTGTCTGCGGGGGACGACTGTACAGGTGTACCTGCTAATTCGTTTGCACCTGCCTACATTGTCTAGAAGCAAATTTTTTACTTATTTTTTGACTCTTTAGTATCACGACAATAGTTTCCACGAGTCCATGAATTTCCATGCACGTCTTTTTTTTCAAGCTCAAAATTGCAGCCACTTTTGTATCTCACGAATAGTAATGACTCAAATATTGGACCATCAAGATCATTTAGGTCACATATATGGACAATACTTTTCAAGCCTGAACTATTTTCTTTCCACGGGTTCTCAATGATTTTCACTGAAATTGCATCGATTAAACTACACGCGCGCGTTCAGTTACATTTGCCGTGTGATGGGCGGCTTCGATAGCTTTGAAAACTGGATTTAAAATTTGTTTTAGTTTGACTTTTGTTTCGAAAAATGAGGGAAGTCGCAAAAAAATGTGCCGACGGTCGTCAGCCACGGGGAATTGTTCCGAGGAGCCGCTTCCCTTCTTTGCAGCAAAAATATACGCTGCTAACAATGGATTTCTCAAGTTTATACTCGGACAAATGTTAAATCATGCCATGCCTCGGAGTCCCCCATTTCGTATCTGTAATTCATCGTGTTAAAGTTTTCTCATACCAAAAATTTAGAAAGGATGCAATGCTCAGACAGGTGCAAAAATTACTTAGTAATTTTTAGCGGGATAACCGCCAATTCAAGCTAGTGTGTACCCAAAATTTGAAATGCAACTTTCTTTGAAAACTCGCTAATCAAAAACTAGCACTTTAGCACAAGTAAATTGTGCTCCTACGAATGTATTGACAGGGGCCGAGATTTAGGTTGTTTCTCCTGGTGTCCCATCGCTCCTAAAATCCAGAACTTTTAGCTAGGAGGTGCGGCGAAAATTATACTGTACTGCATTTGTTTTAAGAAAATTTTGGAGGACTGAGATGTAGGATCCGTATGTGGAGAGTTAGTCTAGGCTCGAGTAGAGGTCGACCGAGTTTTGGACTCTCAAACGCTTTTTAGAAGTTTTGATGCTTCTTCAAACTGAGATATATACACACTTCTATGAAAAAAAAGACATTTTAGATTAACATTTACTCAAGGAAACAATAGAATTACAAAAGAGAAGTGCATCACATGCACAACTTCAAGGAACGAGCCAGATCTCGTCTTGGTAATACATACAATTTTGAAAGTACTATTTTCTGTCATGTAGGCCAATATTCGTAACTTTGAACATAGATGAATACTTTTTGCTACTGATGCAATAGTGATAACAAATTCCAGATCTCTCCCAAAAATTTCAAATGTATCAAAATTTTTCGAACATATTCGAACAAATCTGGCTGGTTTCTAAGGTACAACTACCTGTTCTTATAACTTATTATCATATATGAGCATATTGACTGTAGATGCAAAACGTAGAACAAACATGTACAGCAGTATCTCCTGGGAAAACCAACGAGTAAACGTTGCATTCTAGCTCGAAGAAGCGGAATATCTTTCTCAATAAAAAACAATTGGTTTTCATTTTTTAAATGAATTTTGAGTGAAAGGTAATGGAATACTTCCGGTATGAACAAGCAGAATATTTACAATTCCAACTAAAACTACTCACAAATGCAAGTTTTAAAACTGTTAATAGTAGAATTACGCAAACTTGTCATCAACGCTGTGGCGAGCATGAAATGAGTATTGGAAAATATCGACACAAGTGAAATCGATTCGCAAGCCTCGGCATGACCGATGGTAAGGCCAGGCAGGAGCGTAAGCAGCTGGAGACACGTCAACGAGCGCATCCTAAAACCTAAATTATAAATGTTCTCAAAAGGGACTAAGATAATTCCTGCCTGAATGAACGAAAACATTGAGAAGAAACCAGAAAATAATTTATCTTAGATCTACATGCATATATAATACAATATCTACTATTCACAGAACTAATCAAATTATTCCAGCAGTGTTCTACAAAGCTGCTAGTCATTCCAGCGGCACTCATTTTCCAGTCCATCTATTATCGAAAGAAAAAAATCTAACCTTGAAATTATTCGACACGGCAGTTGAATCCTAGTGTTTTAATCTTTATTGCAAATAATTAAAAGGTTGATCATCACTAAGCCATGTTAGAAAAGTTACTTAGTTTAACTGACGCTTAAAATATCAAAACAAAAGTAAATTTTTTGTCTTCAAGTAAGCTGGACACGTATTTTACGTGGAGGTTGGCATCAAGAGAAGTACAAAATAAAAAACCTTCGCCCGTCATTGACAAGGTCCGCCACACTCTATATTGGATTTGCGACGGACATGAGTACTGTTCGAATTTCCTTTACAGCAGCGTCAAAAGCGAGAACTGGCACTCCAACAGCCGAGAGGGGCTGATTTCAAGGAAAAGCACGATGGAAATTATGTCCAAAGTAGACAGAAATTGAAAATATAAGAGTCCTAGCCCTTGAAACTTTTTTTCAAACAAGTTTCGAGATCTGAGCTCACAATTGAGTTGACACAAGCGTGACAAAAACGATGCCCCCAGACGCGTATTCAAAAACTTCTGACCTGGACTTGTTCTGCATTGCTAAACAAAAACACCTGGAGTAATAGCCATAAGGGATTAATCTTAAAACTTCAAAATATACATTTACATCCGATGGCCGATGGCAAAAATGAATGCAAACACAATGGCCTTGCACTCGTTGTCTCGTCACGCGTGCTACATCAATTGACAGGAGAGTTAGGCTGAAAATTTATTGAAACTTGTTCAAACGAATTAATTGAGCGTTTAACTTTTTCTTGCAACTACAAATCTGTTTTCCTAGAACGTGAAACCTTTACACGAAAGGTTAAATCTATAATTTAAGAAGTGGAGCATTTCAGGATTGTTTGCTAAGAGCTAGAGGATATGCAAACATTGTGTTATTCGAACTCAAAATTTCTGCAACTAAGGCCTAAGCGAAGTGTGAATGCAGACTGAAAATCCTATGAAAATGCCATGTTAAGTTACAATTTGGACAGCCCTTTGAAAGATACAAAACCCACAGAGCTGATTTGAGCATCTATCGTACACGTAGGTAAAAGTCAATTCATTAATTTGTTATTTAAAGAACAGTGAATTTTCGAAGACAAAAATCACTAAAGTCTGAAAAAAGAGGGACGAAGTACCAAGGAACAATTCCGTTTCATATGACAGCGGAGAGAAGAACGCCGAAGAATTCTCAATTTTTGAAGAAATCGAAGTAGCTTTGGCCGAGTCCTTGAGAGTTCAAGGATTGGTTGGACTATCGCTGTCCACCCCGTCGTCTTTTTCTGTCAAGGAGAAAAAAAACAAAGTACAAGAAAATTAAAACCGGTTCCCATACTTCTGTAACAGCATCACCTGAGTATGAGCAGTTGGGGTATTAAGAAGACAGCGCAGCAAGACTGGTAAATCATGAGTATCAAGAGAAAGTTGAGAAGTATGAATATTATATTAAAAAACTGCAAAAAATGCATGTATATTCAAAGAATAAATCAAATTTTATCACTCATTCCTTGTCCCTCTGCCGAGCTTTCAAATCATTTTAGGTAAATAAATTTACGAGGCTGCGTTGGACAACTTTAGGGGTAGATATGCAAAAGAATGTGACTAAACGATGTAGATATTTAAAATAATTTTTTTCAATCATGATTTAGAAATTTTGCAATTCATGCGAGCGTTGAGCATTTATAGAGTTACTCCATTTCTTGACAATACTTTCCGACTTTAGGGACTCAAGTTGAAACGCAGCCGTAAACAAGTGATCGAACGACATAAAAAGTGAAACGAACTTGAAACGCAATGCCAGCCTAAAGAGGAGATTTGAACCTCACAACACACCGTGCTTTCGATGTTGAGGGAAGATAACATCGAATCCTTTGAAAATCCCAAATACATTTCTTTAGAATTTTTAAATAATTTCTGAAAATCCTTGCATGGGGAAAAACTTCCCCGTGGGATTGTGAAAGTTAAGGAAGAAAATGTTTTTTGTGCCAAGCATTTTGAAGGTACTTCTGCTGTGAAATAAACCCTGTCATTTCCAAAAGTTAGTTCGAGGTAATGAAAAGAAAGTAAAACTGAAAGCGCCAGAAAAAAATATCAAATTTAGGCCATTGCGATGTACCCTGGATAATTTCTTAAACCAATATCCGTAAGGCAGACTCTGGCTTTAGAAAGAAAACGTTAACGAACAAAAATGAAGGTATCCAAGAAACAATATTTTTTGTGCTCCGTGAAAGACCTTGCATGATAAAACGTGAAAGACGGAAAGTAAAACTTCGATGCACAGTCGGTGGAAGAAGATTCACAAAAACGAAGTGTGCCTGTGTCCGTGATCGGATATTTACTCCAATACAATGCTTTATACCTTGTCGTTCTGTCGCAGGATGCGAGTGGCAGATAGTTTTCTACAGATAAGCTGTCTCAGCTATCGACGCACTACTCTCGCAGTCACTCTCCGACAATTCAACCTCTAAAGAAAACGATAGAAACATTATTTCCTGAAAAAATTTTTAGCAACAAATTTTTTCACAGCCTGATCTATTCAGTTATGTAACACGGGGCCTACATGAAGTACATACAAGCGGCTTAAAGAAAAATCACAATGGACCTACTGTCGACTAAAATGGGTTCGAATGTACGTCACCAAACTTGCAGCTCAAAATGTTTTACGTAAGCTTACTGAATGTGTTTCAAGTTATTGGATGAAAAATTCATTTAAAAATTCAAACTTATCGTTTACGATGAGACGAATGTATAAAAATCTCGTCTTATTGAACCTGTACCCTATTTTAGGTAATCACATAAGTGGATTTAAAGAACACTGAAAACTCGTCAAAAAAAGTAGCAGCCGGATGAGACTGGCTGCTGATGCTGCACACCTCCGTCGCTAAATATCTTCCCTGGTATCTGAGGAGCCGATCAATCCTCCTCACCTTTCTTGCCCTGGTACGCGTGCTTCCTGAGCCGGTCGTACAAATCTTCTTTATTGCCGTATATGGAGACGTTGGAACGAGCCAGACTGTTGCTCGCCCCGTTAGGGTAAGCCGCTGCAACGGTTCATCATCATTATTATAATTATCATTACTGCTACTTGTATTAGTAAACGTGCCGAGGCAAAAATCATGGGACATAAAATAGCGTATTCTAACAATGAATTTTTTCAATGAAGCTGCTCCTCGTCGTGTTCTTTGACGTCAATAATTCGCCAACATTGTTTAAAATTTCAAACGACTCAGTCACAGACAATTTTTATTCGAGGATGAGCATTCGGCAAAAAATGCTCTTGCAGTCATAAGAGCATATTTTGCCGAAAGGTCAGTTTCGAATAAAAATTGTCTGAGTTGTCTGAAATTCTCGACAATATGATAACCAAGACGTCCAATACTTTTCGATATTCAACAATTTGCGTTAACCGAAATACTGTCATATCGTATTGAGCTAATTATGTCGATATCCTTTTGGTAACATTACTTTACGATACGATATTCTGTATTCCATCTACGACACTGCCGCTTATTAGCGTCGCAGTAACGTCATGTCAAACGTATTACAGACGGAAAATGATATAAGTATGTACATACACTCTACGGCAATTATTATAATTACAAGAAATATTATTTAGCTGATTAGTTTAAGGCTCTCTATCCACTTGGGATGCGATCTCAAGAAAGCGTGGAGAAGGAACCGTTTAGTATTGACTGTAGCGAACGTGGAACCTATGCGCAAGTATGTTCCCACACAGGATTCCTTGCGCACAGAAACAACAAGTTAAAAAGGGAAAGAAAAGATAGAGATAAATAAAATACCAACGACTGTTTAAGTAATATTTTGTTCATTTAAAATTAATTTGTCCTTGTTGGGTTCAACTTGAAGTACGCTCGAATTTTCAAATTGTTCCTCGTACAAACATTGCATTGGACGTTGAACGCTGAGCTCGTTGCTGTGCATTACATATCTATTCAGTGCTAGCCGTTTGATTGCATCCTCACTTACGTTTCATGTAAGTTTCGTTGTAAATGTTCGGGAAGTTGGGCATCTCCCAGGTATCCTCCTCGTCATCGTAGTAAGCGTAGTTGGAGTGGTGCGAGGGAGCGATGCTCTCAGCGTACGGTGCGGCTGCTCCGTAGTAGAAGTTTACCTGAACACACGGAATTGTTAACAATCGCTGGCAGAACCTGTGAATAATTCGTGATTTGAATCTTTAAGAGTGATAATTTATGATCAAGCTGTAGAATTGATGCCGCAATGATCATTGTATTTATTTATGAAGGACGTGACACGTAGATATTTACAAGCGTACTAGTATACAGATATTCCTTGCAGCTATGCGATTTGGATGAGAGCAAAATGACCCACAAATGGGTCAAGTCGCATGAAATTTGTTTTGTAGAAAAATCAAGAAACTTTGTACCACTTGTAATGAGGAAATATATTCCAGGCTTACCAGCCGCTGGCTCTGCGTTGCTATGACCCAAACAGCTAGGCAAATTTAAGTGTTATTTGAGTACCAAACGGCTATTTCTTGTGTTATTTGAATTGGCTCATTTCGCCTGAATTCATGGTGCAGAAACGTACCAGACGGTTCTGTAGATTAAAAGAGAAGGTGAAAATACCTTTGCAAACGAACGACCGGCTTGCTCGAAATTTGTATTTTTATTCATTTTAACTGAAAAATAACAAAAAAATGAAAAATCGCCAAGGTACTTGGTTGCATTATCAGATGAGCAATAATACAAGAGGGTTCTTAATTATTGTTGTAGCCTTCATTTGCACGGAAATTGTTTTCAAACCACCCAAATAATTAATGACGGTTATCTATCGACGAATTATGGAAAAACAGGCAAAACAGGCAAAATAGGCTCATAGAGGCACAAGCGTTCCGTGCGCCACCTTTTAATAGGTGTGAAATTTTGTACCGCTTTTTGCCCTAACACTATATATTTTATCTAAAGGGCAAACAATTCTTCAAGTACCAGTTCACTGACCTGATACCACATGGTGCTTGCATGGTGACCGAGTAGTTCATAGCATGAGCAGGAGAGAACCCATTTTTACTTCGACGAAAAGATTTTTGGCGGACAGACAAGTCATTTCTCATTCGCGAGGGTATGATGAAACGAATCAGAACACCAGCTTAAAATAAAACCGAATTTATTTCAACGTAAGTACTTCTTTGCAAAACATGATTAATTGGTGAATGAAAATTAGTTCATCCACCGTAAACAAGAAGACATTAAACAAGATCGAAGGAAAAGTTTTAAAAACATTTCTTAATCACATACATGCTTTTACAATAAGATAGAGTTACCGTGTTGTTATTTAAAAAAATTCGTGAGAAACCACAATATTTCCAAAAATTTAAAATTAGAGTCAATGGAAGAGAGAGTTCGAGTTATAAGTTGAAGCATATACGTGCCATGTCAGCCTACTACTAAAACTAAATTTAAATGACATTAGGAACCCTGTACGACAGGTAAGGTTCCATCATTAAAATTACTTCAAATGATAGAGTACATTATACAAACGGGTCACACCATTTACAAATCTCTCGACTAAAAAGTTCCTGAAGTACAGGTTTGGAGGCTCGACAGAGGTCTCGGAAATGCTTCGAAGTCTCTGAAATGCTTCGAAGTCTAGGCTCGAACATCCTCGACGAAAGCTACAAATCGTACGATTCTACGATTGTACTATCCGAAGTCCATGAACTACTGGATATTCTGCCAATTCGCTCCAGTTGAGAGCGACGCGCTCTATCGCCCTCTACCTGCTGGCGAGGGTTTACGTTCAATGGATTGCTTTCCACACTCCAGTTGAAAGAAATTAATCGAACGTCATCGTCTTCTGTTGATATTGAACGAGTTTTTGGTAATATCGCACCCGATTTTGATCTTCCGTCCCGTTTCGGAGAAGCCGGATCTGACAAACATTCGGATGAGGTACGAGGTCGGTCTCCTGATCGATGAGGCTTTTGAAAAACAGGTTTGAATGATCCATCAAATGATGTCCCGTAAACATCCGAAGAATTAATGTTTCTATTGCAGTTACTACCAGAAGCATTCCCCGAGGCTTCTGATATGGTGCTGTCCAAGAGCTTCTCGCATGAACTTGCTCTGTGTACGGTCATGGAATCGGAAAATTTGGGAGACTGTCTGAGGAGGTCTACGTTTTGATAACGAGCACGAGCACTTGTAATTGGACTCGACTTGCTGCTCGGCGTAGTCGTTTGGCTGGCTGTGACAACTGGAGAACTAAGAATGGTTTCAGTAATAGGTGTCCCTGGCGTAATAGGAGTCCCTGGCGTAATAGGAGTCCCTGGCGTAATAGGAGTAATTGGAGTACTAGGAGTAATTGGAGTACTAGGGAAAGCAGAAGACCTAGGAATAACAGAAAAGCTAGGGATGACTGGAGGTAGAGGAGGAGGACAAGGTATGGGCATGCGCTGAACAGGCCGTACAGAGCGAGGGCTAGGGCTTGTTGGATGAGGAGGTAGCACCGGAAATGATCCAGGAAACCTCAGTCTTGGATGTAAGGGAAAGGCGTGAAAGCTCGGGTCTTGGTGATGATGTTCACAATGCATCAGCATTTCCTACAACATGGAACAAAGGATGTTAATTCAGACGCAAGAATATAAAAATATTAAAACTTGGAAATGAAAAAATCGCTAAGCTCGGGGACATTAAAACAGAAATGAAACCAAGTCACCACAAACGCGAAGAAATTAGATTAAAAGCACCGTTGAACCAATGATGACTCAAACATGTGAATTATAAGCTCTCTTACTACAGGTATGAACAGCTTACCGTAGGCACTTCAACCTTTAATGAAGCTTCCTGAGGAAGTTGTTAGACGGTTGCAATAGCACAAAGTACTTTAAAGAGGTTCACTTGACATTGGGAAAAATCCCAATGCTGTCCAAAAATTCTTTGCTTTATGTTCTTTACCATAAACAACTACCGTACGTCCAAACTGCATATACAAATGAGTCATAAAAAGTCATTCCAATACCATTTCGAACAATTTTTTGCACACACGCCAACGCCATTGAGGCAGTGAAAACGGCGACTCTCCGGCTGTATGCCTCACCTGAGACCCTGCAGGGTCGAGGGTGGGTGGAGGTAGCAGCTTTTTGGGGTCCTGTTTCCTGGTCGACCTCAAACAGATCATCCATACCAAGAGAACGAGGATGATGACGAAAACAACGAATCCAGCCATTCCGCCAGCGATGTATGCGAAGAATGTTTTGTTCTGATGAGCAAGAGATATAACATTATACAAAATTTAATAGTTATGCACGAGTCCACCGTCCATTCCTATTGATGTTGAACTAAATGGTCGATTGTTTTAAAAGGCTCGACGGAACAACAACTACGCTGATGTTTTCCACTATGCATTATTAATCTTTCATTAGCACACAGTCTATCAGAGGAATCCCATGTCATGAATCATTAATTTAATCATTTCATTCTATCGCTGTTTCCCTTAAAACAGAGACAGTGTTTGA
Source organism: Orchestia grillus (assembly GCA_014899125.1). NCBI lineage: Eukaryota > Metazoa > Arthropoda > Malacostraca > Amphipoda > Talitridae > Orchestia > Orchestia grillus. The sequence continues at coordinate 42,788 of VOMN01020192.1, forward strand.
ATCAAAGAAAGAAAAAGTCAAATTAAGTGGGCGAGTTCCGCTGAAGTCTCGCATCGGCTGCTAGAATTTTTTTTCCGCTGACAGGAAAAGAAAATATATGAAAAATGTTGCACCGGAATAAAATTAATCCACTGCTGACTACAGTAGAAAGTGAGATTTATTTTGCAGCTGTGAAACGCGATACCATGAAGAATTCATTAATTCCTGAGGCTAACTCATACAACAGTCGTAAATGGCTTTGATCATCAATCTTGTACCTATTCCCTAAAAAGAATGAAGTATCGATGAACACAATTGAACGTTGATGCTCCCACCGTTGCACTTCCACTTGATTACTGAACCCAACGCAAGCGTTCCAAAAGTCACCTGGCACTGTTTTCCAGTGAAGGAACCCACGCATTCGCAGAACGGCAGTCCGCGGTCCGTCTTCTTGCACACCCCGTCGTGAGCGCAGTAGTCCTTGCAGGTGTCTGATGAGAAAACGAAAACCAGTGAAGAAGACATCGACACGCATCGACTCACAGGGAGGAATATCGGGCTAAAAGTTTCGATGAATCAAGAGAAAAACAAAAATTAAAGTTTTCAAAAATCATGAATCATTGAACTGAAATTAATTTTCATGAAATGGATGAATGAATATTGTTTTAATATTAATATTTACAACAGAACATACCGATGCATTCTCCTGAATCAGTTTTGTTGAACCCATCCTTGCATTCGCAAACGTAGTCATCCTCGTCAGCGAGGTACAGACAATCAGCGTTGGCGTCGCAGAGCACTTCTTCGCCGAGCACCTGGCATGGATTGGTACATTCATCAGGAGAGGTGGAGCCCGTGCCTTTGGTTGAAGTGCTTTCAGTGCACTTAATACATGAAGTCTGCATAGCCTCTGGTTGGAATGTCCCTCTCGGACACGCAATACACTCGTAGACAGAGTCGACTTCTGACAAGAAGGTTCCAGCAAGACAGATAGGTAGAGCGCATTCTTCCGGCGATGATGCTCCAGGGTTGTTGGTAGTTCTATCGCGAGGACATTGAATGCACGC
>VOMN01020194.1:0-31009 GCA_014899125.1 Orchestia grillus
AGGGGGGCCAACTCCCCAATTCGATCGTTGGGGGACGAGTAACACATGAAACCATTGACGGAGTTTAGACATGACGTCGGCGGCAGGAACGAAGCAGGTGTGCTAAATGAGGAAGTGTTTGCTCTTGAAATAATTGCCGAGGTGCCTGAGGCACGTTGGTCGTTTTAATTAAAGCGTCGAGAAAGCTGGTCGAGCGCTTCTTTGAGCTAGGCCTGACTGAACCTAAACGTCTCCACCGCGTTATTGTTGAGTTTCATTTGCGAGGTGTTGAATCTGACTTATTCGGGATGTGTGGACAATGTCGGTCCAATAGATCTATTCGCAGTAATGCTAAATACAGAACAGAACTTTAAACATATTCATTTTCTACATACGCTAAACCAATTATCTTCTTTAGTAACAAGTGAGAGGCTTACTTACCTATAAATAATCGTTGATGTACGAGATGCGCTCTATAAATTTTTAATGAATACGTTAAAAACATAGCATAACTTAGAAATGGGTCTGCCCTTCAGGTTATCTGAATAAATTAGAATTTCGAGAGAGAGGGAGAGAGAAGAAAGAGAAATGTAATTGAAAGGGAAAACAGTCATCGCTAACAAGGATACATGTAGAATTGAATGAATTATGCATCCTATTCCTAATTTGATTCGATTCATGTTAATTACGATTTCCAAAATCTAAAAAATCCGAAATCCAAGAAAGTGCACCAAATATTTACGCCAAGACGCTCGACCAGTGTAAAATTTCCCTGTCTAGCCTTGGTATTTTCCTGCCTAGCGCAGGTATTTTCCTGCCTAGCGCAGCTAGTTTCCTGCCTAGCCTTTGTATTTTCCTACTTAGCGCAGGTATTTTCCTGCCTAGCGCAGCTAGTCTCCTGCCTAGCCTTGGTATTTTCCTACCCAGCGCTGGTAGTTTCCTGACATACCTGGGGATTCAAATTTTCGGCTAGTCGCGCTATGTAACAAATATTCACTCCTGTCTTATCCCTTGATAAAAAATTCCATTTTTGTCCCCCGGCAAAATGAAAATGAAATATGGAATACTAGACGCATTTTAATTTATGTATATTGGCCATTTACTTTCGCATCCTACCTGCAAGAACTTTGTTTTCGTCGTCAGCTCAATGAAATTTTACGTTTTCCTTTCCTCAATACGATGCAGCTAAAAAACATATTACAAGTACAACACAAAAGCAGAGTTGCATTGGAATAACGGATTTCTTATATTGTTTTGCAATAAAACGAGTTCGGAAATAACTCTCAATTGCCGCGAACAGAAATCATATTTCATAGTGATATGAATTATTTCCCTGCATAGAAAATCATTTTTTAATGTGATTAGAAATTTGGACTGCATCTCGGGTAATTTTTTTGAGTGTAGTATAAAGAGCAAACAAAACTTCAAAATTGTTGTACACAGAGCTCACACTTTGTTATTGCCTTCAACACCACCGACCCAATCGTCTCCACAAAAAACATGATTAGCCATTTGACTATGCTGAACATGACATCTCCAGGACATGTTTTTACAGCGGGCATGACTGTGAGTTCAGGGGCTGTGTGGAGCAGCGGTAGTGCGCTCTCCTCCCATTCGGAAAGTCCCGGGTCCTGGAACAGGACCCGAGTATATGGTCCTAGAGTCGGATCCGAATAAATCTAACATCCATTTTTTCCACGGCAGATATTGGCTCTCGTTTACGTTCGCTTCGGAACGATTTTTAGAGTATTTATGTTGAGTAATTTAATTTTCTAACCTAGAATCAAGACACGTAAATCCTGATCAGTGCCTCGGAAGAGATGGTAAGCTGCGATGTGGAGCGTCATTTTCCGTTTAGTTATCAGAAGTGTCGAAGTGCGAACTAGTGTACTTCAAATGCCGTTGTTGAAGGCAGGAATACCCGCACAATGCAAACTTGAAACTGTTAAGCCTGGCATTTCTTGACCGCGGCACATTAGTGTGACCCGAGGCGAGGTGCCCGAACTTCTCCACGGAATTCCTCTGAACAAGAGCACGTACAAAAGTACGCTGCCCTCGGCAAGAGCAAGGCCTTCGCGTGCTGAAGGTCAGAGAGAGAGAGAGAGACATCATTTGTAGTTTTTGTGACTCAGTGGCGGCGGCTCGCAGCTCAAGTGGACTGTTTCCGTTCTTTTTCTACGAGCTTAAAGGCGCGTTGTTAAACTCGTGTGTGTCTCAAAGACGCGTTGTTAAACTCGTGTGTGTCTCGAGGACGCGTTGTTAACGCGTATATGCTCTCGAAGACGCGTTGTAAAAGCATATGTTCGCTTGATGACACATTGTTAACGCGTATCATTTTGCCCTTATCCCCTCGCTCCCACGTGAGCAGCTCTCGGACATTCGGGGAAATTCTCCTTCGTACGATGATGTTATCCCTAAAGCTAAAAATAACAGGTTTTTATGGAGAAAAGAGTTGTGAGCTTTCATTTTTGCTGTCGATAAAACTACCAGAAAATCGCCAGTGCAAGGGACGATAGCAATCCCTTTGCACTGTTAAGTGGAATCATAGGAATTTATAAATCTAATTGTGTTTTTAGTCTAAATTTTCCTTCAAATCGAATAGCTACCAGCAGGTGGCGCAATGGTAGCTACATAGATCGCGTACCAAAATTTTTTGATCATATCTCACGTACGACAAACTTACGTCACTTTCCGACTTCTGAATGCTGTGTGATTTACTGTAAGTCAACGGAGGAGAAGGAAGTGTCATGCCTACTGAACTCTTCGTCATAAAAATATTGGCCTTGTTCTTTTTTTGGCAAAAGCAGCCCATTAAAATTCAAGCTATTTTTTACTCTGTTCCCAACGCTGTGCACGGCCCTTAACGTGCCTTGTGGTGCTTTAGTGTTAAGCCTCTCCAGCAAGGACGAGTTTACTCATTTTACCCCATTTGAATTTGTCAACTTGTACGAGTAGACTCGTCAAATGTTCGATTCTAGTCTTGAACAAAAAACCTTGACGCGAGTTTACTCGGCCTTCCTTGACCTCTCTCGGTAGGAGCTGACCGTTCCCGAGGGTACTCATACATCTTGTGTAGATAATGTCGCTTCAAAATTGATGTTTTCAGCAGAATACATAGGGTAGGGGTTAATCAGGTTTCTTAATAATGAAGACGCCATTCCTTTAAAAGCACCTTTTTCTTTTCTGAAAAGGACCAAAACACTTGAAGATAAAAAGTCCCTAGCATATTATTTATGCTAAATTTCTCTATTCACGCAGTACTGGCATTCCGTTGTAAGCAAAGATTCATTCACTTCGTTTCGACAGAAAAGATTTCCTCTACGCAGGTCAAAATCTGAGCACACCTGCGCTGCCGCAGCTATGCTTTCCTGCTAACCCTCAGCATATTAGGCGCGCAATAATGTGCAGGAAGCAATTATGTATTTACAGAACCCCGATTATTTGCAGACCATCATTCTTGTGGGGCACTAGCGGGGTGCCCCCTAACGCGCAGGAACAAAATATGAATGATTTACAGCACCAGGGTGAATAAGCAAACGAGATTTCATCTACGACAGCGACAGCTTCAAAAGGCTTCAACTCATCGAGTCGACAGGCACACCTCAGTCTCAGCTTAGTTCCTTTTCTGCTTAGTACCTTGATCCTACCGAATTGTGAACAAATTTGGAGCTCTATTTATGTGTCCAAGACTAAAAGAAAGCTTTTACGATTTTCATGATCATCCATTTCTGAACAAAACATCGGCCTTCTTTATCCTCGCACGGCGCCAAAAACATGCATCCAAGGAATAGTTCTTGTGCGGTGAAGTTGGCGGAGGCTTCCACCTAGGATCCTTACAAAATTTTGTCACTAAGCAAAGCTGTCGTTCCTCTTGATAAGAGGCGATTTATGTGCTCCTATAAGCCCGAGAAAATCACAGTCTGCACACTCAATCACTCACACACACGCACACACACACACACACACACACGCAAGCCCGTGCATTTGTTGGCAACATTATTTTTTGCTCTTCATTTATCAGTTCTTCAAGAGTTTCCGTAAAAATTAGTCATTCCTTAGAAAACCACGGGCGTAAGAGCGAGATTGCTAGAATAGTACAAGAGAGATTAATAGTCGTTTGAAAGCTAGAGATTGGTAAAGAGAAAGATTGTCAATAGTTCACGAGCCAGAAGTAAGAAAAAGAGAGATCGCTAGTAGTTCTTAAAATAGAGATTTGGAAAAGATAGATCCCTAAGACCTAGCGTAATACCATCAAAATTATCTATTACTTACATCCATGAGGGCAGAACTGTTACAATCGCTTGAGAAATTACCAACTCTATTACTTAGAATTGAGAGCGTGTCTCTGAATGTCAACACCTGCGTCAAAATTACTGTATCTTCCATGCGTCATCGTCACGCAAAACTGACAAGGCGACATCTGTGACAAATTCACCGCCTAATCGAAACAAAAGCGAAAAGATGCTGCCATCACCGTGATGTAAGCCAGTAAATGATCCGCAGATTATTCCTTTTAAATGCAGCTGCAAGTGTCACGTGACCGTTGAAAATGGCTGGCTGCTCCCTCTCCCTGACTTATGGGGTACGTTTTTCGCCTAAAGAACTTGAGTATTTTTCATCGGTATAGTATAAGAGTGCTCGCTGCCAGCGCGACCTGACGCATGACGTCCGCTGGCATGCGAATTCAGACCGTTTTTTCTACGGCGACTGTACATGTGTGATGAATCAAAATGTAAAAAAATTGATCTTATATACTAGGAGGGGTGAAGGGGTTCAACTGAAGGAAGGAAGTGGTTCAACAGGAAAGGGGGAAAGGGTTCAGCTGAGGGAGGAAAGGGATCCAGCATGAAGAGAGGAACGGGCGGAACACAGGGGAAGAAGGGTTCAACAGAGGGGCGGAAGGGTTAAACAGAAAAGAGGAAGGGTTCAACAGAGAAGATAGGGTTGAACAAAGGGGAGGAAGGGTTAAACAGATGGGAATCGAGAGCCAACAGAACCGAGGAAGAAGTTCAACATAGGGTAGGGAAGGAAAAGAAGGAAATCAACACATGGAATGGAGGGGATGCAATAGAGATGAGGAAGGGGTGCAACACCAAGGGAAGTTAATTAAATGCTGGCGAGGAGAGAACGCAATAGCGTTCAGCGTGGGCGTGTCTGGTAGGAAGAACAACGTTGAGGTCAAACTCCAAATTGCTGCTGATGCCATCCTTAAAAATAATTCCTCGTGTAATTTGCTCTTTTATTATTCACGCTCCATTACGTGCGTCGTTACAGGCGATGACTCGTGCAGGTCACCTGCATCTTCTATTGTTATTTTCTTCTTCACTAGGATTTGAACTGGAATTCTAATACTACTGCGACAGAGATTAACGACATTCGATCTTGCATGTAAAAACAATAGACAAAGAAGCTATTCGGGCTTAAGGGGTTTGCCTGCATTGAGGCTTCCAGTTTTAATTTCAAATGACTTTTAGCCATGAAACTAGGCTTCTGTTCTCAGCTCCAGTTTTACTCGTTCGAAATGTTTTGTGATTTTGCAGAAGAGTTTTATACCTTCATTACTATTGCAACGCAAGCATGGTTTACTTTTTTAACTTTTATATTCTATTTTAACTCATTGAAAATCTGATTGTTGTAGACTTAGGAATAATATTTATTTCCTTCTTTTTATCAAATTTTATTTCATAAGCTGTTTCATTCCAACTGCACGCACACCCAAAAACCGTGTAGAGGAGACCTCGCTCGTGGTTCAGGTGAGGTAGGGTTCAGGGTTCAGCTCCTGCAAAAGAGTCATCCAGCACGTGACTGCAGTTATTTTTTAAGAAGCACAATGCATTCATTTGGAGTTCCATGAAATTATTCGCGCTCGAAATTAAATTAAAGATTTCATTTTCATTTCAATGGTAACTTGTACTGCTCCATGTCTTTCCATGGATAACATCATCAAACGTACGTCCGTGAAGCCTGACAACTGCATAGTGGTCCAATAAATGAATGAATGTATGAATGAATGAATGTATGAATGAATGTATGAATGAATGAATGAATGAATGAATGAATGAATGAATGATTTTAAAAATTCTCATTGAAATCTTGCCCTTGGTCTAACCGCCGGGAACTGATGAAAAAATCTTCATATTTTTATAGTGTTTCTCAGAAATAGGCGACCGTTTGTCTTTCCGTATAGGATATTTCAAAACCCCGTATAAATATCGTTTCCTGCTGAAAATACTGGTTAATCATCAGACAGGATTCGATGCCTCTTTACATAACTGCAAATGAATATTTTGAAAAGGCGTATATACATAATGCATAAGATGAGTTGTAGTAGAAATTTTATTCGAAATTACTTTTTCTCTTTATCTTGTAAAGTTTTTAGCATTCAATTAGGTACTTTCTTGTAGCATAGACCAATGATTTCTTAATACCATAATCATGCCAAGATATTTTCTCAGCGTGGTCCTATTGCATCACGCACTCGGAAGGGAAATGAAGTCAAATTTAAGTCCGAAAAAGGGCAGGATCATTGTTGATGTTGCGCTGCTGGGGACAGAGGGGCCGATCTTCGCAAAGGGTTTTTTCGGATAGATTTTAACGAAAAAAATATTTACTAAACATAAATGAATTCCACTATAAAAATATATTATTACTGAAATAAATTTTTGGCCTATTACACGTTAATGTGAAAGTTCAATGAATTGAAGTCCGAATGACTTGTTTTTAAATTTCACAAACTCATGTTATCAAATTTTACATTATTTATCACATATATGTAAACATCGCTTTTAAATACTTGAATGAATACATATGAACTTAAATAAATATATTATTACTTACATTTTCAACTTGACGCGTCACCCAGGAGCTAAAAACTAACGTTCGTTCGAATACGTACAACTTACGCAGTCGATCGAATGATGAACATTAAAAAATAAAATTCAAAATTAGCTCGGTATTTGAAAAAGCGATGAAGCTTTTGCTAGTTTTAATTTTCCTACATAATAAATGGCGTGAACGCCGTTAGTTTAACACGAGAAAATCCTACAACTAGTTGGAAATATACCATTATAAGTTATAAAATTTTATTCGATAAATTTTCTTCTTTAATATGAGCCACCATACCTAAATTTTACTGTCGCTAATTTTGTTTTTACCATTGTAATAACTTACTCGTGCGATCATTTCCCGTGAAGAACTGGTTACCCGTTTTAGCCGAAGTCAACCTTCGTACATTTTCTATGTATTCGGTCGCAACTTATTGGGCGTTAGTGGTACTACTGTCGTATATTTTTCTATATTAATATCGTCCAACAGGGAATTTTCGTTCTTCCACTTCCAAACTAATTGAATCATAAGTGCGCCATTTATAATTTTTTGTCATTAACATGGATCATAAGTGAACGATTTATGATTTTTGGTGGGCGATTTGGTCCTTAACTCACAAATTGTAGAGCAAATGAATAAAAAATAATAAAAAATGACCCAGTAGGCCTCAAGATAGTTCAATTGTAATACTCTGCGATAATGCCCTGCTATGTTAATAGTTTGTAAAATACACTAATTTATAAATAGGCTTCCTTTTTTTGCGTAATATGGATTTCCTTTTTTTTGCGTCACCCCGTATAATACTAAAACTCTGGTGGTCTTGTTTGTTTGCTTGTTGGAAGTCATGCACAGAAGAGGAAATAAAATTTCCAAACGGCATTTTGAATTTATTTTTGGTCGACGTTTCGAATGCTCATACATTCATTCTACGACCGAGTTTGAAACTTTTAGTCAGAAAAATTGAAAAAACAAATAGAAAAATTGTAAATAAAGAAATTTCCTTGGGTCTTCAACAAAAATGCATAAAAGAAAATCTGTTCCCCGCCTACACGAATAAAAGAGAAAATATACACTTATGTCATGTAAAAGAAAGGAATTTAAGTCGGACAAATTAGTAAAGTGGATACGGGAATGAGAAAGAGGGCAGAATTGTTTGTCTGTCGGCTCTGAGATATTCGAAATTTATACTCTTCATTTAATCCTGTATTGTGGTTGCCGACTTACCTGCATAGGATATATTTCTGGTTAAGGTTTGATTTTGATAAATCTTTTATGACCCTACGGGTCACGAGTAGTCTACTATATTATAAATCTAAAACGTACTGTTCACACGCTCTCTAGGCCATCGGTTTCCACGACTTGCAAATAAAATCAGTTAGGAAAAAATTGGAATGCTTCTCAAAATTTGATGTTCGTTCAAAATGAATTCACTTACTACCACATCGAAGCAATTTCTAAATATGGTTTCAGTGATCTGAAGAAACCTCTATCAAGACTATATTTCACCCGCGTTAGTCTTTCACCATTATTTCTTATTGTTCAGACTAGCTTCATTTATTTTTTAGTTCCCAATACATCTTAATTCCCTACGAACAGTACTAAGCTTAATACGTATTGTACGAATTTTATTTACTCATTACGAATACAGTCTGAAGCGCTTCCGGTACCCAATTAGGGTGCGACTCCGTTCCCTCATATTAGTGTGCGTATACTTTAGTCGTTTTTTTTATGTCGAATATATTGACGCAATGAAGTTACATTATATAATATTGGCCTTTAGCCGCGCTATCGTGAAACTACCGCTGCAGTAACTTGTGAAATCCGATAGTTTTAAAAGATTCATTGTCAGTCATGTGTGATGTATTATTTGAAAATGAATTTATTGCCATCAATGTTTTTATGAAAGGCTTCTTTGATACTTATTGGTTGTTTTGACCTCTTTTTAAGACGCTTAAATCCCGTTTCATTTAAATATTATGATATTGTACGCAACTTTCAGCCCTTCAATTCAATTTGGATCGGTAACAACCAACTCATTTCACCACCCTGTAGAATTCACGGAATGCTTTCTAAGTCTATGCCCCTTCTGAATCATTTCCATTCTAAGGAAGTCTGTGAAAATAGCAGGCTCTTCGGAAGAAGTCATCCCGCAAAAGCCAGGCTTCGTGTTGACGATCGCAGACATTTTTTACCGAGCTCTGCATTCCAGAGCAAAGACTTGCCTTGACCGTGAGCAAAGGCCGATACTCCTCCGCAGCTGCTGCCGACGTTGGTCTTGGAACAACATGACAATAGAATTATGGCTCCCAGCAAGTTTAACCATGTGTGATCAGCAGAACATTCATTTCATTGATAAAGGAATAAGATTTAATGATGTAGTGTAATCGAGCCTTGGCAAATATGAAGAATGACGTTAGAATTGGGATATTTTGCCGTTGTGAACCTTACCAAAATCATCATCACCACCACCACCATGATGTTGATGTCATAGCAAAAAACTGCTTCATGAGTATGGAAGATATGAAGAATGCTATAACTCAAATGAACCTGACCTAAATAATATTACCACTGTCTGTAGTCAATCCATATAAAGCTAGAGATTAAGTATTTTAATGTACTGAAGAGCTTCTAATTTCGCCGAGTTTTTAAGTGATTGCACAAAAGAATGATTTCTTAATCAGTATTTAGTCACCTTACAGAGCGCAGCGTGAAGTTTAGATTGAGATAAATCATCACTTCAGATACCATTAAGATAAAGACATGAGCGTTCAGACGATTTTTTGAACAACATGAGGAGAATATCGTTGCATCAATTGTGTGATGCCATACAGCCCTCATGTGAGAGTATGTACATTTCATTCGCTGAAAAATAGGCAAAAGGGGATAATTAGAGGAACTTTATTTAGTTTACTGATAAATTTGTGACAAAGGAGCTTTGTTACGTGGAATGAAGAAACGAAAATCAAGAAACTGAATTTGGCAACATTGTGATTTCCTAATCGCTAAAAAGCAAAAGAAAAAAAACACGATATCATTTGAGTTCAAAAAGAAGGAAGTGCTAATGGTTGCACGGTAAATACACGGTAAATAGCTGATGACATAAATGATAAATTCAGTTTAGCCATGAAGTACAGACACAGAAACTCACATTTCCACGTTAGCACTGTAACGCAGTTGTTCGTACTAGTTCAATGAATGTACTTCATGCATCCTACGACAGCTTTAAAAACATTTGAAATAATATTCCTGTCTGAAAGTATTTTCTCAATATCATACAAGGTTCAAGTAAGTTCTAAGCCGCACTTTTGATCAACATTACGGGTCCACTTGTGTTTTTAACCGTCAGAGCTGCTCAAACGTCCCCAGCAGGCCTGAGGTTGGGGCTGCTCGCAGCATTCACACGCTCTTCACATTTTTGAATTGACTGATTCTTATCATCCACTAGGGAAAGAAATGCACCTCGAAATGAATTCGATTGCTTCAATCTACAAAGAACAATTTTTTGTCAACAAATTCAAAATAATTTGCGAATATTGACAAACTGCTCAGTCACTAAGAAAATAATGTGTATGATATTCCGATAAATAAATTATTAAGCATACCCTACACAAATTACAGTAAAAAATTCAGACGGGAAGTAACGTTTTGTACGAGATGTCTTCTTCACATCCCCAGCAAAATTCCTGGTTGTAAAGAGCAAAGTTTTTTCAGACAAGGCCATATTTAGCGTTGCACATTTCTGCGTTCAATTCCTGAAATTGGCCACTTTTTGCTCAGGTGAGACGAGACTCCAAGGACCAATCTACCATCTCAGTTTTCTCGAGTCCAAATTAACAGACGTAGCTTCCGTTCTACGTCAACTCTGAGACAAGTAGGAAGTGCTTAACGATAGTTGTAGCCCCCAGATACTGTATTTTGAACTTCAATTGTACAGTCCAACTGCAGCCATTCGTTTTTAATTAGAGTATGCCTAACAAATATAATTTATCTTCGAGAGATTACTACTTTCCGAAACCTATTTTGAATAATTGTGCTCATATACAGAAATTTTTCGGTGGCCCAAAAAATTTACGACAAGTTTTTGCTGCTATAGCTGCAATCATTTAAAAGTAACTTATACGTGAGCGAAAATTGAGGAAATTTGAAATTTCATAAAGGATTTTTTTACTGTTTTCTTGCCTCTCTCTCAGTAACCCTCGTGCGAGCACATTCATTGTGTATCTCATATCTAATGAAATAGATACTACATAAATCAATAGATTTTTTTACTTTAAATGGCTCTTAAATTCATTCATGAAACCCTATTCTGTAGTTTAGTTATCATTTGAAAAACACACGTAATCGTTCTTATGTTTTTCTACTTTGCTCGAAAAGTGAGCAATGTGGAGCAGCTATTGTAACATTTTCTCATTTCGTGCAGTCCACGAAAATTTCACACCACTTAAACCTTGGAAACCTCACAGTCATTCACAGCAGCAATTATGTTTTCCAAACGGTACCGTAAATGTTACTGCCTCCGAAGTTCAAAGTCTTAAAAGTTTTGGGCAAGTGCGAACTTTCAGTCTTTTTGGACTCAAAGTTAACGGCATTCCCACTTGCGTCAAATTCATTGAATTTTTAGGGTTTCACGAAGTTACGGACATTTTATGCCACGTGGATTTTAACTTTCCCCTGCTATTTTCGAGCCCTAAAATGCCAGCTTTTTATGGAAGTACGGAAGCACACGACCAATTATCCCGAGGCGGAGCAGTGGTAAAGGTAACAAGGTCAGTTTGGTTGCATCTTTACTAGACCACACAAGGAAGTTCTTCCCGATAGTCTCTATCAGCCCTAGTCGACGGCAGCATCTGACCCTGGTGTGTGGGTATATCAAGTGCGCCGTCTAGAGCTGAGCCCGCATTCGTGTACGGAGTTCAACATGTTCAGCAAGGTGCGTATGGGCTGCGATGGAAGTGTTTCCTGTGAGGGAATCCTAAGTATTTGATATTTGTACATTTTTTCCGTCGTTCTTCTTTTGAATGCTGTTTATGCTGGGAAAGCAGGCTCCTAAGTTCAATCAACCCCGTCCCATATTAGGATGAGTTTGAACCGTAAAATAAAAGACTTTATCTCTTTATTTTCGACCGAAATTATGCTCGCAATGAGTCGTAAAATATTTAATTTGATGCGTATAAAAAGTGCCTGTGACCAATTGGAAATTTTTACTACACATTGCAACTAACCCATTTGAAACGAAGTGAAATGGCGTCATTTAACATTTTTGGAGTCATTTGAATTGAAATCATTGAAGATGTATGCTTAATGTATCGAAGTTTTTGTGAGACTTTGTCACGGGACAAATGATTGGAGCAGTTCGCTCGTCTCTCGTGGAATGTTACCTGCACATGTTACATTCTTGTCGTTTTCTAGAATTTAATTCTTTTTATCGAGAAAGTTTGATTACCGGAACCATAGCTTTTTCTATCAACAGATCCATTGTACACTTACGTAAAGTTAGCTTTATTAAGTTATCGAGGAACGTAGAACGTACTTTCGTTGTCGCAACAAACCACGTAGTTTTTCAATTTAAAAGTGACTTTGGAACAGCCTGATTTCAAACTCATCAGTTACTGTTTCTCCTTCATAAATGCAACTCTCAAGAATACCACACAGTCTCTTAATAACAAAATAACCGCCTATGGCATGAAATATGATAAACTATGGGCACGTGCCACAGAAAACTCTGTCATCAACCATATTTATTCAAACTTTAATCCAACCTCACTTCATTCGTGAATGTTTTACAAAAGGCCATTCACGTATTTTCGACCAAATTTTTCAATGTCGCTCTTACCGCAGATCGCCATCACTTGTTTACTGCTGGCCGCGGCCGCAGCCCGACCTGACAAGCCTGCTCCTCGTGGCTACAGCTACGACGAGCCGGCGACCCCGTTCCGGTCTGGCCGCTTCGACGCTTCTGAGCCCGCTACCACCACCACAGAAAAGCCAGCTCAAGCCCCCAGGAACACCTACCAAGCCCCCAGCAACTCTTACCAAGCTCCCCGTAACTCCTACCAAGCTCCTGACTCGGATGAAGCCCCTGAGCAAAGATATGAAGCACCTAGACCTTCCTACCAGGCACCTAGGCCTACCTACCAAGCCCCCGACGATGATTCTGAAGAAGAAGCTCCTAGGGCTACCTATCAAGCACCTAGGCCTACCTACCAAGCCCCCGATGATTCTGTAGAAGCTCCTAGGGCTGCCTACCAGGCACCTAGGCCTACCTACCAGGCACCTAGGCCTACCTACCAAGCCCCAAGGCCTAGCTACCAAGCCCCCGACGAATCCGATGAGGCTCCTGAAGTGAGGTACGCCGCCCCTGCCGCACCCCAGCCTTCCTACGCTGCGCCAGAGTCTCGGGACTCCGAGGAGGACCTGGTGAGTAGTAAAGCCTCCGCCTCACGCGGTGCACAATAAAGCTCTACACTGTGCAATTATTCCACTCCAAAATCATGGAGTGTGAAGTAATCTCACCTATTCATAAGTTAGAGCAAAAATTTGATTAGGCTTTCACCCGCGGTGCACTGTACAGTTCAACACTGGGCGCTGTGCAGTCTTATACTGAGTGCAATGCAGTTCTAAACAGTACACAATGCAGCCATACACTGTTTACTCCGCAGTTCTACATTACATACAAAGTAATTATACGAGGTATACAGTTCATTTTCACGCTGTGCATCCCAAGTAGTCCTTGATGTCTTACTTGTATGCGCGGTTCGATTCGTACTCATCATCTTTGGTTCCATGTATTCGAAATACGTAGGTGCCCTCGAGTCCAGAGCGCGTATTTTGAACACGGGAGCTAAAGCCTTCAACAGTCGTGCAGGACACAGCATAACGCGTATCGAGGACTGCCTGCGTGCGTTTCTGTATTGCGCACGATACACTTTTATATTGCGTATAGTACAGTTTTATACTCTGCATTATGCAGTTCTGTTCACTGTGTACTACACAGTTTTACATTGTGTGCGATGCAGTTCTACACTGGGAATAATACAGCTCTGCTCTGTGTATAATGCAGTGTTAGCTGTGTGCCTCACTCTTTTGCTCTGTATGCAACGCCCTTATATTCTAAGGAGAGAGAAGAAGTGCTGCTGCCATATGGGCGGTAGTAAAAAGTATTCAGCTCCAAATTTGTGAAAACTAAATTACTCTCACTTCAACAGAAGTTTTAGCAAAAATTTGAATGAGGTATTATTCGCCGGGAGAGTGGTGAACGTATTCAACCCTATAAAAGCCTCCGTGCAGAATTATGGACATTAGAAATGATATTGTTTAGTATTAAATTCCTATTTTTTCGTTCAAAACTTGAGAGAATATGGAAAGTGAACAAAATGAGAATGATTGTCGCAATTTTTAGTTCAATTGAAAATTTAATAGCTTCTTTTAGGGTGAGTCGTTGTATAATGATGTCTTGCACGCAGTCAATACGCAGAAAATTTGTACGTTCCAGAAATATTTTTTTCTCTGAATTTTGAAATTGGTTACTCTGCATAATTTCATACAGGAGATGTGCGCAAGAAAATGGTGCGGAGAATTTGCAAACAAAATGAAAATACGTCGTATGGGAGTACCTACTCGATGTCCACTCGTACATTCTTAAATATTGATGCGAAAAAGTCTTCATTACTGTCTCCTGAACAAAAAATAGAATTACTGTATTTTTACCTTTCTATAGCGGTGAATAAGGTCAACTCACAGCCAAGGCCGCTAGCTAAATTTCAGATAAAGAGTTACAGCCCTTGATTTTTGTGACTGAGATCATCAAAAATATCATTCCAATGTCATGAAATGAGTCGTAGTAAAAACTTGACTCACATCTCAAAGTGACCTTTGGCTTTGCAGCACATGCATCTTAGAAACGAAAAATTTCCCATTGAAGTCTTGCCATCAAAGACCTATCACAGCCTAGTGTGAATTCCATGTAGAAGAATCTAATGCCTGAGAAAAACTCATGTATGAGAAATTTCTCGTTTATGAGAGCATTCTCAAATACTATTTGGGCCGTCCCCAATGTACCATTATGAATATCACCATTAGGAAAATTTCAAACTGTGCAAATGTTCAGTACAGCATTAGCCAGTACCATAAAATTTAAAACAATGGCAACACGAACACGGGATGCCGAATTGGAACGATAGATGCAGGCAACGATTAGCTGATGACGTAAGTTGGTCAAGTGAAACTTACTTTTGCCAGAATCCCCATGTTACTAAAGTTTAGAATACGAAAATACTTCATTTGTAAAATTAAAACATTTGTTGATAATCAAGCCAATGATAGTAAACAGAACTGAGAATAAGTGATTTATCTTCGGTATATTTGTATAATCGTGATATTGATCTAAAATGCAGAGCTGAGTGAACGTCCATCATCCCTACATTTTTCATTATCAATCAACTTATTTTTCGATATCCATTCCATCCGGTCACAGTTAATGTTTGCTAATAAGATGTCACATCTGATTTGAAACATATGAAACAATTATTTACCACAAGTGATTTACATCGGACACAGTTTTCCAATCAATTGAGAAATCACAAAAAAACTGGAATCATAATCTACACCACTTGTGGGCCCAAACAAGCTGCAAATAATCTAGGGCAGCCTATATAGAATGGAGAATTTTAAAATTACGGTACATTAATTGCTATTAATAAAACACTTGAAGTTAAACATAACTATGTAAGTTGCAATAACTGAAAGAGTGGCTTAAAATTACAAATTAGGGTGCACACATTGGGATTAATTTAATCGATGTTCATCGATAACCACTGAAAGCGCAAGTTTTACTGTCTGAGCCTAGTTTCACCCCTCATTCGGCTCTCATCGTGACCGCTAATGCATGCACATGCATGTCATAGTTACGAAGAAAGTCTTCGTTTTAATACAAATTGTTTATTTTCATGTTAGTATTTTGATTTGATTTAGGGTTTTTTAAATGTAACAATAACTGTTTTGTTGCCCATAATTCCAGAAACAGAGAAGTCTCTTAGGTTTTCTTCTCCTGTGGTGATTGACAAGAAGATTCATCTTCTCTTAGAAAATCCTAAAGCTGTACTAAACAAAAGGGAATTTTGTCCTTGTCAGCCCCTACACCGACAAGTTTTTAGCCTATAACGTACATTTTCGAGACGGCGATTTACTTCGTCGAGATGTATGAGTACACTTGAATAATGTTTTTATATCAAGTCGCGACCATGAAGAATGAGTAACCTTGTTTTAAGATTTTGTTCTTGAATCGAAACTTTAACGAATTTACTCGTCTTAAATTGAGAATCGTAGGTTAAGGGGGAACGAATTTACTCTTCCTTGCTGTGCGAAGGGTTCATTATTTAACTCTTCTTCTGCTTGTATTTCCAGCCCCTGATGCCTTTCGACTTCGGCTACATCGTCGAGAACGAAGAGTACGGCAGCGACGAAGACCTCGCCTTCGGTCACAAATCCAACTCTGACGGCCAGCAGGTGACCGGCCAGTACCGCGTCTTGTTGCCCGATGGCCGCACCCAGATCGTCACCTACACCGCCGACAAGGAGAACGGTTTCGTCGCTGACGTCACCTACGAAGGAGAAGCACGCCCCTGGGTGCCTCCTCAAGATGACGATGATGATGATGATGATGATTCTTACGCTCCTCCCCCACGACCAAGCTACTCAGCGCCCCAGTAAGGGAATGAAGGATGTCTCATCCAAATCTCATCGAAATTATGCCTAATTTATTTTAATTTCTAAATAAATTATGACCTTTCAGTCTCATCAAAACTGTCGGTTTTTGTGTATTTTTTTCGTCCCTCGAATATCAATTATGTAAGTTCGCAAATTAATGATAAAAGTAAGCATGTCACCGGAACAAATATTTTTATCATCACAAATAGAGAAATACAAAATAGTAATTTCAGCCTACGAATGGAGGGCAGTCGTTACATAAGAGTATATTTCTTACACCGGTAATAACATAATTATTTTTGTACATGTTTGAGAATGCTTTCATGTACTTCGCAACAAAAATTAAACCAAAACACGAAATTGTGGAAAATCAGTGTACAATGAAAAAAATTTCCATTGAAAATACGACAGTTGTACCAGCACATTACTACGGTGTCGACGAAATTGTCATTTCTGGTTAAATTGGGGACAACAGTTGACGTTAACGGACTGGAATTTTATTCTGACGTTCAATATCAGGCGTGTGTTAAAAAATACTCCGGTTGTCCTTTGAGCTTTTTAAGTTTAGATCAATACTCATAAATTGTCACTCGAATAACAGGGATACAAATGTGTAAGAGTAATCCTAAGCAAAGTAATCATGAAGGAAGTATATGTAGATTAGATACAGTGACTTGAACATCGAATTTTTGGTGAGCTATATATGTTTACATTTGAGTTGATCGATTTGCACCAACAGATGTTTCTCGTTCAACTTTCTCCTGGAGTTCGAGTTAGCGATGACCTTGTAGATTACCGCGTATAAATGCTCTCGTGATCGAATCTCTTGAAAATCATTGAATTTAAATGTAGCTACAAAAAGCAGGTCTCTCAAGATCCCGAGAGATACAAGCAGCTGCTAAACTACGCCAAAGATACCGGTAACGATGACGAAGCTCTTTAGCTCACAAGGTACTTATCCACCATACATACACAGCATTTGGAACTCTTGACGGTTTATGCCTGTACGAATTACAGTTTGAAATGTATTATTGAGATATTTCATACCGTAAGCTATTGAGTGAATTTCATTGGCACAAGCGAAGGCAGGACCGTCACCTTGCCACGTGACGTGGGCGGAGTTCCCTTGCAGTTCCAGAGCCTCGCCTCTGGGGCGGCGGAAGTGCGACCCTGCGAAGGCCGTCGCACTTTTACGATTCGTTCTTCGAATGTCGTCCAGTCTCGATTGAGCAACAAAATAAATGCTAGCAGTCATTAACATGAATACTGCCCGAATCAAAAAGTAATGATGAGCTCGAAAGCGGGAGCAAGCGAAGGAATGATGTGTGCACTGCTTTTTTTCATTTCCAGTGTTTCGAAGGATCGAAATGCGTGTCCCCTCTACGGTAAAATCGCAAAGAGACTGCTTTTTTAATCACTGGAGCAAGACTGTAAAATTTTACTCATAATTGAGACGTTAGTTTGATAGTTTTCAGAGGAAGATCACCAACCTTCCTGATTACGACTTCTCTCGGTCTCCAACACGGGAAAGAAATGCAAAAATTATTTTGACAATTGCCCTGAGCTTCTCAGCTGGGCTCCTTTGTACGATCAGAGTTGTGCAGAAAATTTTCAACACCCGTTTTGGACGGGCATGGAAGCGTTAAAAAAACGGGAATTTAGCTACGTAACTAATGTAGCTAACAGCACAGCTAATGAACAGCTCTGTTCATTAACGAAACAATTAACTCTGTAATCAACGTGGTTGCAACTCTCAACCTATTTAGGCTACGATGAAGACATTTTGGACTGCAATTTTTCTGTGAACACTTATGTCAAGCGAGAGTTTACATTTTTTGTTCAACGTTATCAAGGACTCGGCCAAAGAAATGGTTATTTGACACATTGGTTGTGACACGACCCAGCGGTAGGTCGTTTTCCTTTAGGAAAATAGCATCATAGCAAGCAACTTGCTAAACAAACATATCTCAAATATTTCAGGTTGTGACATCTTAAAATGCAGTTTTATTCAGAAGAAAAGAAAACAACTAAATCTTTTTTACACCTGTCTCTGTGTAGTTGCTTTGGTTTGAATTTAGTTTTGAAGTTAAATCACTCAACATAAATCTGGGATTCGTTGGTTTCTACATAAATCTCAGTCAATTTACGTAAGCTTGAGTTTCCAAGGGAAAAAACTTATATAATATTTTAATATGAATCTCTATATGACCCCGAATCCTTGGAAGAGATACAAGACAATTCTTCGTGAAATATTCATCAACCATGTTCTAACAAAATAATTCACAAAAATCAAATAAATGAACATCACCTCATAACCATTGCCTAACTGAGGCAGATGAGCGGATACTATGCGATCATTACCTCATTTTATGTCGTAAGACTCTCCAAGTGCAATAGAGAAATATTAAACTGAGTGAAATTGAATAATATTGTTACCAAACAGTGGTTGTCAAATTTCTATTCATAAATCGTTTGATGAAAATTTGAAACATTTGTTTCCCCGCACGCCGATATCATGCAATCGAAATGTGAGCTATGCAGCAGGGAAAAAAGATTGAATACTACTCTTGTACCCTGAATAAGAAAAAAGATCACTGAGTGTCTGTATGGAAAATACTGGTCTTTTCTGGCTAAAATACGAGTACAGAGTGAGGCGGGAAGAATATGGTATCCTGCAGCCAAACTAAAGAACCTGTGCAGATTCCCTGCTTAAAAGCTGCTAAAAGATCTATCTCACTGTTTGCTTACTATCAGGTTCATGTTTTTGCTAGTTCATACTATGTGAGAAATTTTAAAAATAATTTCAACATTTATTTAAACTGAATGTCAAATAAACCAGCACAACTCCTTGAACTAAGTATCCACATGCATCAAGAGCAGGAGGCAATGTCAAGGTAGGTTTGCGGTGAGTCTGGCGTTGTTAATCTGTGGTTTTACAACAAGTCGCTTCAGCATCGTTAACAAAAGTGCACTGGATGCCCCAGCATCTGGCATACTTCGCTGCTACTCGCTGAGAAAGTCGATTTTTGACCGTGAGAAAACTGATGAGAGTTGCTGTGCAGATTCTATGACAGCGAAAAAAAAATAGGTCAAGCAGATGATAAACTTTGAGCGAAAGATCAACCCAGGTCAACAAGTTCCTCAAATTTGTGAGCATCCTATTCCCACTTGGTAAGATTCGTAGTAGTAAAACATCAAGAAATTGTAACAAAGAGCCATTTTGAATGCTTTTGTTCGTCTCAAGAACCACAGAACTAAGATATCGTTTTACGTTACCCGACTTTGCATGATCGTTTTGTTACGAGTCCATGATATGGGAAAACTAATTCACTTTTAATTAATCAATTTCGAGAGAAAACTCTCCGTATCAGATAATACGTACGTGAGAACGTGAAGAAAATGTCATCCAAGATGATCAGGTTAGACCACAAGATGCCCCAGAGCTCACTTGTGGCCGGCCCTTAGCGTCTCACATCGAGCGTCTGCGACTGAAGCCAAGACCAAGGTCAGAGTGAGCTGGAGCTCATGCTCGCGCTGGATTTGAACAAAAAAGCAGATATTGCAATACTTTTATTTGAAGTTATTGCATCGAATGTTATTTATGACCGAGGCAATAAAATGTAAAGACATTAATTCCGACGTTCAATCGAAAAGAAAAACTAGGAAAACCAAAAGCGTCTCATAATTGAGATTTATACAATATGAGCTCTAGCAAAAATTTTGCAAACGAAAATCAGTTCTTCATGCTTATTGAAATTTTCTTATGATTAATTAATGACTTCGCCATTCAGCAAACACCATTTATATTCGCGTACCTGGGTCGACCTCATGTCTCCTTGTAAACTTCAAAACTTCATTTCCAAAGGCTCTCCTTCACAGTTCAGTTATTCACTAAATATGCTCGGACGTAGCACGAAAGAGTTTCCAGGATCAGTCGCTAATACGCATTGAAGTCTCCTTATTCGTCAACCTTCATCGAATTCATCGATAAAATTCAGCGAATATCCTCTGATTCACGCATCAGTATGAAACTCATACCTCATCATAAATGTCAAAAATCAATTTCTAACGTCCCAGGTACTTCACAGTGTACGCATCCTTCAAATGTGCGTGGACTGAAAAGAAGTCGGTAAGTTTCGTGCCGCGGTGAGGAGTTCATCACGCTGTTCTGGTTCGCTTAAAGCAGGCTGAGGGGCTTACTTCTCTTAAAAAGAACTTTGACCTACTTCTATCAATAAGGTTGAGAACTACAGGGAACAAAATTAATCAAAGCTGTCGTTTTTCACGTAACATATTCCATTCTTTGAAAATTGATACATGGTACGTGGGAATGAAATGACTAAATTTAGCACACAATGTACGATCAGAAATAAAAAATAGGCTTTCAGCTTTCGTCAGAGGGACTTCTCAGCACAAACAAAATCAACCAAAGTTAAGCTTTTGCTCAAATCTGAAAATGATTAAACTACCAGTATGACTTTCTTTCCGTTCTTTTCCCCTTGTATTACTCGCTCGTTTTAATATTAACTCACCATATATTGCACTAAAGTAATACATCCTTTTAAGATTACACCTCGAGAAAATTGTACTACTTGTAATCAAAATTTTACCCTTGTTCATACAGTGACCTACAAATCTCATTCAATATTCAAATTTATGCGAATTTATATTGTATCCTTCAGTATTTTATTCCAGAAACGAAATCTCTCTAATGGAAACATTCTCCAACAGCTGACTTCGCTAAGAAGGATAAAAACAGGAGTGAGTCCAAGAAAGTTTTATCGTTCCAGTCATGTCCTGATTATACCTCACACACCGTTAACCTTCTTGTTGGTCATTCCGATATTCGTCTTGGCATCGTTTGTCTTCGGGGACGCGTGTATTTGGAGCTGAAGGTAAACTTAGAGATACGTGGGACACGGTGCCGCACACCTGGCCGTGGTGCTGCTGCGACACTGAGAGGCCTTTTGTTGTTGCGGTCTTGGTGAAGTAACAGAGAAAGACCGGTGGCGTGGTGGTGCGAATGTGGTATGATGGTGTCGGAGTTGTATGGTGGTGTGTATTTGGTGTGATAGCGTGGATATGGTGCGGTGGTGTAGTGTGGTGGTGTGGGTGTGGTTCACTGGGGCGGGTTTGGTAATACGTTTGCATCTGACAGAGAGCTACAGGTGTGAAGTGCTGGTGTGGTGACGCGGTGTGGGTGCGTGGTGACATTTGTAACACAACGAACCTCTTGTGCAGCGTGACAACACATACGTATAAAAAATTTTACTGCAATGGCTTAAGATACTTTTAGACTAGTATGGTAATGTGACGTTGTATGATAGTTCCCTGAGTGCATGGTACCTGTATAGATGTTGATAGCATGACATTCCATCATATTGGAGATCATGTAACGTCTATGTTTTTTTGTTGAGCTAATGCACGGTAAGGGAGGTAGTATGGTACATTAATTATTTCTGGCGCAAATTCTTATGAATGCCATAAAATACAGTCTTACGGACAGATGTGGCACTAATTAAATGATGGATGAGGAAAAGACAGGGGATCATTTTCATTCTACAAGGAACGCACGCTTGCCACCGCATCTCCTTGACTATTATGTATTTGTTAACTATCTCTGTACGTATAGACTTACGAAACTCTAAAAAGGTAGCATGACTAGATATCTGTCTACTTAGCTGGCATATAGTAGTTAACGTTAATGAATAATAAAAATTCAACTCGAATATTTCTAGCCCTCCAAAGCACAAATTAATACCTGACGCACTGATTTTCATACCATATCCATCCGTTCCTGCACTTCTAAGGCAATTGCTTCCATAGGATACTCTAGTATTTATTTTATTGCTGCACCTGGAACCACTTTAACACTAGACACTGTAGAATTGAACTCTGTCTCTCCTGTATCTTGAGGCCAACTAGATGTTGTTTTACACAGATTTTAGCCTCACGACTTCTGCCAAAGGTAACACATTTGTTAATTTTTCGTAACGTCATTGGAAAAAAATGATCTAGTGGCAACTTCATGAGTTGTATTTTTTCTTTCGAATTTTTTTTTTGCGTAGAAAAAGAGAGGAAAAATAGGAACCATGGAGAAAGTTGTAGGTGTCTATACAGGTCTACCTCACCAGCCATGAGGACTTCGAATTCCTGCAGACGATGTTGTTCAGTTGATCATGACTCGTCTATATAGGAAGTAATTATGTTCATTGAAAGAAACTATTACTGTTTGAGGGAAAAATTCATGCATTAAAAACTTCATTTTCCCAAATTAACGTTGGAGAAGTTGGCCAGCGGATTGGAAGAATGCAAATTCAAATGAGAAAAAAAAACATTTTCAAATTCTCTTATAAATCCCTCGCTTAGAAACTTAACATGGCAGGCATCAAATTTTTGCCAAATAAACGCAGGTCAAACTATTCATTTTCATTATCAAAGTGACTAAAATCCGAGTATTCAGTCTCGTAGTCAGCTTCAGCCCGATATTCTGTACTATTCTTTTGCAAGGGTCTCCTTACTGAGTCCTATTACTTGTGTGCTGTTACCAGAGGCTCGTGACTTTTAGTTTAGATTGCTATTGATGTAAAACGTTTTATTCGCGAAAAATTTGAAAGTTGATTTTTTTTTAAATACTATTACTGGCGTCCGTATAGGTTACTACCACTTTGCCGAAGTAGGTTGTACAAATTATAGTTAGTAAAGATAAGTAAAAATAATTAATGATGGAGATATCAGAATATTAAAGTAGGGCTTCGAAAATGTATCAAGCTGTATGAAATCTTTCTAATGACTTATTGAATTTTACGAGCGAAACTATTCAAAATGGCCAGAAAATTCTAGATGATAAGCGCTACTTTTTATAACTGGAGATGGCTCGATGTGTCGAAAATTATCGAAGAAATTGATCTCAAATTAACAAATTCATGATCACTTCGTTTCAAAATTGCCTTTGAAATTCAATACGTGCTTGTAAATTAATGTTCACTGTTTTGTACCATCTATCTTAGAAATATTTTTTTATGTTTTTTCAGTCTGTTTCACTTTATCTTTAAAATCGTCATGGCAATTCGTCCCTAACCTATGATTCGCGTTTTCCAGTTTGTCTGTCCCCAATTTTGCAGCCGACTTTGTCCTCGCCGCCGTCTGAGTGCGTGCTCCATGGGCGCTCTTTGCTCCCAGTATTTGTTCTCTTTGATCTTCTACAAGATCCCTGCCTGAGTGATGGTACCAAGGTAGAAAAGGGTCTTTGGAGGCAACTTTCTAATTATGTCATACCTCACATAACTGATTCCAATAAAGTTTCTGTTGAGGGGGCGTTCAGATATGGTTTCAGGTGGTTTAGCTTTAAAGGTCTTTATGCCATAAGTACACCGCACACCAACTTTGGTTAAAAACATTGCTCCCTGCGTGCACCAAATCAGAGACAAATGAGGTGCGCCTGTTGACAGGAGTTTACGAAGGCCTGTGTCGGACAAACCGCCTGCAAAGGCCGTGCGGTGACTCCGCATTTCTGAGGATTGATCTAGAAACTGAAAGAGTTGAACTTTGCAATGCATATTTGTGATGCGGTGCGCATTCGGCAAAGAACAAACTCGGTAAAATACCCTGAACCAACACGGATTCCAATAACATCTCTTTCAGTGTCATGTGATAAGACCAGGGCAAGCAATGATAAATTTCGTTATTAGCTTGATTGGAAGAAAGTAAGTACTGTGCAGCGATGGACCGGCCGTCACGTAGCTGAGACACGGCCAACACTGATGACTTTCGGTATAACTTGCAATGCTCGAGTGACCTTTGTTGTCACTTGGTAAAAGTGGGACAGGAAACTTCGGGTGCCATTGAACAAGAGGAACAGCGTTCCTTAGTCTTGCAAGAATTGATAGGTGCAGGGCATAGCCCCATGAATTTTTGTGTGACATTTGCCGTCTACTTATGGTGCTTAATTTCATGAAAAACTGCGTCACTTCTTTTTTTAATATAGGTACTTTGATAAAAATATGTAGTACTTTGACTACTTAATATATCAATATGTTTACACCAGTATACCTAGTTAAATACAATTTATGTGTAAGATCTCAATTGAAGTGTGACCTATTTTTACTGATTTTGAACTCTTAAATCATGAATCAGCTAACAACGTTCTTTGACAACATTATCTACGTAAACAACCACAGAAAATAAAGCAACAGCTTAATTAATCCATTAATTCATGAATCTATAACATTTTATCAGGAAGCACCTTGAAGCTTCTACAAAAAACAGGTGCTTGTTTGATTTGCTCGAAGGTGTGCAAGGCATCCCTCATTTTTTCAATTTTTTTGTAATTGATGCGGTAGATAAATTGTTGCAGTTTTCGAACACACGTTAATAACTTTAGCATAAATCTAGACATTGTGTCTTCATACATTTAAAGGGAATCGTAAATAATGCGTATCGTGTGAAAGGTGAATGGGAGAGCGCCAAGGAAGGCTTGGTCAATCGATGTAGTCGCGAGCAGGTAGACTGGGATACACTTCGGAGACTGAACTTCCTTTTAGCACGACAGGCTTTTTCCATTTATTCGAGTAATTATCGGTGAGCGTATCGAATCACACGAGGTCAATAAGCCAATACATTTTAAGGGTGCACGCTTTCATGTATGAATAATTGTCATGTTTGCTAAGTTCAAAATTGGGTCATTAATATTTGAAATTTTTCGAGTCAAAATAAGGTTGAGGTCAAGGTGGCCTCCTCATATTCAAGTGTTTTGGTAGAGAGAACCAAACTGATCATGATTCGAATATCAATTTATATTATTTTCCGCTCTTTAGGTTTTATTTATTTATAACCAAGTCATGAAGCGACGTAATCACGCAATTCCTTTGGGATGCAAATTTTTCAATAAAATAATCAAATCACCAAGCTCCGTAAATACCAGATTTGAAATGAAACTCTTTGTAAAGCCAAGTACAGAACAGTATATCATCCATAATAATATGAATAATTTTAAAAGTTTCTATTTTTGTGAGGTTAAGAGAAAACAAACCAATTACATGTCATTCGGTACTCTAAACAATATTGTACGTCCGTCAGCAAAAATGAGAACAAACCAAAAATGTTCACCAAAATAGCTCGAGGTTACGCACAGTACGGGCCTGAAAGTCACCAGCTTATCATTTGAAGCTTGCTAGGAATTATTGGCATTTGGCGGTCGAGTTTTTGCTTAGAAAACTTGCGTTGAGCATTCGCAACACGTACCACACCCTTGCAGCAAAAACTAAGAATTGACTGAACTTATTTCCAGGCTCACTCTTTCGCGCAGTTTCCCTCGGCTGAATATTTGCACAAGTTATTTTGCAGTTTCACACATGAAGTGCTCCAACGTGCTACCACTGGCTGTGCCTGCGGTACTGGCTTTGCGGTACGTGTGACTGATTTGTGACTTTATGTGTGACTTTTTTGTGGCTCTGTGTGTGACTGTTTTATGGCTTTATGTGTGACGGTTTCGTGGCTTTATGTGTGGCTGGTTTGTGTCTTTGTGTGTGAATGTTTGATGGATGTATATGTAACAATTTCATGCCAGTGTGCGATTGTTTTATTTCTGTATGCCATCTTCTTTCTTCACTGAAGAGATGATAATTATTTAGCCGTTGATAATTATTAATCATCGTAAACGATTAACAACAAGAAGGAATAATCATAAATGCCAAATCCTCAATTTCATGAAATTACGACAAGCTTTAAGTTTATCACTAGGGCTGTAATTCTACACCAAACCCTTTTTGCAATTGGGCCTGGCGGCTCAATTAAGATGATGCATTCGATCATAAGACGCCTTTTCTCATTGCTAACCGTACACTTGTTTCGTCGTCTCCCATCACATAAAATATTCGTTGGGTACCGGAAGCCATTCCTAAATCTCAGTCTGTTGCCCGCACCCACATTCGAACGCCTTTCTTTTCGCTTGAGTACTTCTAAATCGTGCGCCTGGAGGCCTTGTTCTCGTCATATTAAACGAACAAAAAACAACCTTCAACACTAGATCAATATCTTCTAATAACATATTCTTCCAAGTAGGATAATTAAGCTGGTAAATGATACTTCATTGTTTTTAATCTATTGTACATCTTACACAAATTCTAATATTAACAATGGCCGACTAATATTGCGCAAATTGAGCCGACTCTATTTTCAAATCTGATAGTCACGGATGCCATAAAATAATGTTTAGTTATTTCCTTCTCGTGAGCACAATGACCAGGCCTTCTTATGATGCCCAACCTAGGTTTCATGAGTCTGAATAGTACCTGCTTCGTATTTCTTAACAATCGTTAAAATGAAGCACATCTACACGTATATCTCGAGTGTGTTCCGGATATTCGTTTACAAAACGTGGAAAAATTGTTAATTGAACCTTCAAAAACGGGCTCTTGAAAATGCATATAATGAATGATAATCAGCAGCAGTTTTTTGGTCCGCATTTAGAAACGGGCAGCTCGCTCTCAGCAGAGTAATTTTTACAAGACCAAAGCCACGGAATTTTTATGGATTTTAAAGCAGCGTCGTTTCCAGGCGAAAAAAGCGAGCCAATTTTCCAAATGAGTTATTTAAAAAGTGCTTCAATTTGATGACCTTTCAGTAAGCGCCGCCTTAAAAGGAGGAGAAGGTAGAGCTGCGAGGCGCGTTGCTGAGCGCCCCAAAATGAACCCTTATCTCTGGCTCCCAAACTTTGTGGGTCACCGCTGTTCATCAACGAGGAGTTTCTGAGACAGACTTGGCTGAGACCACGAGACCTTCAAAGCTCAGCGCACTGTAAATATTCTGCACAACTGCAAATGTTCTTGGTTCTTGAGTGCCAAGTGTGGTTCGAATGCAGCGATGAATTTTGGGATATTTATAGAAATGAAAGGTTAAATTCTGTATGTATCAAGTTAAGTGTTGGATTATCATTGCGCGATATGTGCTACACTTAGTTAAGGCATTTAGCTTTCAGTCAAGCAAGGCACTCTTAAATCCGGGAATCATAACATACTTCAACAGACAAGCCTTTGGAGAAATGAAGCAAAATGAAAAACGATTGTGAACTTAAATTTGACGCTGCACTAATTTCCTTGGACATAAAACTTAGAATTTACTCTAAAAGTAAATTATTCACTTTAAATGGCATTCATGAAATTAAATAGATTCAAATTGATCTTACAAATCTCTAACATTAATCTTTTACTCAATTAATCGAGTCAGATGGAGAATTCTATTTGAATTATGCTTTAATCAACCTCATAAGACTCATTAGTTGAAAGCCTTTAACTGACGGTTAAGTATAAACATCGAAACTTTTGATTTCCAAGTGTTCAAAAACGGAGGTTCTCCTCCGGTTTTGAAGAACGATAGAAAAAAAATTAGAACGGATAAGGTGAATGTAGATGATATACTCTTAAAATCCTCTGAAAGAAAATGGAAAGCGCTTTAAATGGAGGCAAAATGTGAACACCACCACTCTTTGGCTGGAAATTAAGTGAGCGTATAAGTCGCGGTTGCGTCATGCCGAAGAAACTTTTCATCAGACTATGAGAATTGGGAACGACAAGGAGCGGCAGAGGAGGGGAGAAGCCTGGGTGCGCTTCGGACCTGGAATGACTGCAACGATGCGATTTAGATTCCGTGTAGCGGAAATGAAGTTGTTAATGAAAAGCTTCTAGTACATCTTTCCATGAGAAAACTTCTGGTTTATCATTTGCTAGAAAAAGGGTTTCTTAAGACTTCATTTTAAGAAAATTGTAGTTTAGCAAAAAAAATTGTAGTTATATTATAATTTAAGAGAGAGTTCGATGGTTCCCTGGACGTCTTCAAGAAGAAGCTGGATAACTTTCTACAAATTATCCCTGATAGGCCTCCCTTGTCTCACTATTTTCAAACGGCTGAGGGAAACGGCCTCATTCAACAGCTCGTGGATCTGCGAAGGCACACCATGCACACAAAGCTGCGGCACCCCTGTGTGACCTAGGCGCGACGGCCAAAACATCTCTAGGTACATCTAAGTATGTAAGTACCATTCGCGAGTGAAACTAGTAGTAATTAGGTCTTAGAAAAATCGGTAATTTATTGTTCACTTTTAAAAATACCAATTTACCATTCACTAGAAAAAGTTGTAATTTCTCATATAAACTACAGGTTTATATAACCTAGAAAAACTGCAGATTTATTGTTTACTTGGGAAACTAGACGTTTATCTTTCAGTTTTAAACGAGATTTTGTGTAAAAATAATTCTAGGAATGTTTACGAATGATTGAAAAGAGTTTCTTACGAGTTAGAAATAAATTCCAAAAATTTACTCACACAAAAACGTGAGCATTTTACAGCCAGCAAATCGCACTTCACTGTTCCAGCTGGTGCTTCAGAGCCTGCAGCACCGTGTGAGTGACGCAGAATTGCAAGGAAGTTCTTGTTGAAAATATTCAAAAGGCATCTTTTAGTTCGAAAATTCAAAGGATTGGATGACGACTATTTTTCTAGTGATTGAGGAATAAGTTTGAAACGATTGGTTAAACTTGAAAATTCGAAAGAATGTTAAAAATTTATTTCGAATAAAGTTAGACATTTTAATTCACCAATACAGACCATAAATAAGCAAAATATTTTTTCTACGCTCCTTTTCAATAATATTAAATCTGGACCATAACTTGAACTCAGACTTTTCCAACTACCAATTTCTTCCTATGCCCAGAGTAATTCTTCTCTATTTTAAAAATAAGACGAGTGACGACGCTCGAAAGCTCTCTTTGTTACCCAAACGTCACAATTTGAACGTTATCTTCTATCCTAAGGATCGCCGCCCGCACCTCCGGACTGCCAGACCGGAGCCCGCGGCAGTCAGCGCTGGCTGCTGATGCTGGCGGTTGTGTCCTGCTGTAAAAAGTCTTCACGCCGTTTCAGGGAAGCAAAAGACTAAAAATATCAACAAAAATAGTAAATTTATATTCACAATCAGGTTCATACATTACGCAAATTATAATGGTATAATATCAGCACATATTGGTCAAATGCTGAGGTCAGAAAATGAATTTATATGTCATTACCGTACGCTGGCTTGGTTGAGCCCATAAACTGCTTTGCATTACCATTGTATACTACCCATGGTGTACTCTATATATAGAGTACGCTGTGATACTACCGTAACTACACACTGAAACTGTGCATCAGAGGTGACAGCGAGCGTCCGGAGCCTTAGAAAATGTCATTGACTTGCATAAGATCTGAGAAATTTGAATAAGTCATTGATTGCTCTGTATGAAATTTCATGCATTCTTGAAAAAGAAGCAGAAAGATGAAGTGTGCTTTAGTACATCGCCGAAGTCACAAGTGCTTTCACGAACGAGTTTGCAGGGTCTACTGACAATAGCATATATTAATTCCATTACACACAAGCCATTGCAAATGATGCTGGGGTTCCTGGTAATTTATTCTACGGTAGAATTTCTCGAGAACTTCGACTGAACCGAGGAGTGCATTTAAGCGGTGAAGTGGGTCCTTAAATTATAACTTTCGCCTTCATCGAAAAACTCTACGGAAAATGAACGTATAATTTAATGAGATCGGATATTGAAAACGGATGAAAGGAGTTCTATGCTCCCAGAAGGTACCTCGAAAATCCCAATGGGTATTCATGTAAATGAGTGAAAAAATAATATGTGTGCATGGCATTCATTTTCGAAAAGTCTTGGACGAATTTCATCCGTTGTGCGTGATGAGAAACAATTTTCAACATGAGGAATTTAAATTGAAACAACGTCCCCACGTTATTTTTGGAAACCACACTTCCTGCACATGCAGTTTTCATTATTGATTCTTTGCAATGAAATATGTTATTGTATGTGTATGAATTTTTCAATTATTTGCAGCCTGCATTTACTGAATATAATCCGATGAATAACTTTATTCGATCTTGAATACAAGTCTCTAGCGCATCAAAATCGGTGATGGGCAGATTGAAGAAACTAACTCATCAAAATTCCTGGGAGTTATTATTGATAAAACCCTGACCTTCAAGAGCGTATATCATATATCTACTCTAGGGTATCGAAATCTATTGGTATTCTTAATAAAGTCAAAAATATATTACCTACTCAAACTGGGAAGAGCGACGTAATTTCTCAAGAAGTCTACGAGGACCTGCACAGATTACTTCTTGAGACCTGCAGTAAACACGCACCTATGAAGAGGAAAAGGATAATTAAAATATTGCCCCAAAACCGCCGGATCTCTATGAGAAAGAGAAAGCGGCACCTCAAGTCGCTGTCAGAAATGACACGCCCCGACCCTCGACGTCGAATATCAGCTCGCGCTGCAAAGCTCGAAAGGCAGTTGTCAGAATCACACGAGGCGGATACCATAAAAAAAGAGGAAAAGGCAGTCGATGCAATCAGTGTGAACCCGAAGTACTTCGACACATTTGCAAGGAACAAAGTACGGACCAAGTCATTGATCGGGCCCTTCCGAGTCGAGGGCAACATAATC
>VOMN01020198.1:0-35329 GCA_014899125.1 Orchestia grillus
GAAAAAACACATTAGAGCTATTTTTTAACGAGGGATTCCAATAAAACATCTTTGTTAAAATCAATTCGCGTCAAAAAATATCTGCATTTTGCCATGGTATGTTTAGCGAAGCCTATAAGTTTTTGGGACTCTGTACTATAGTCTGACGAGACGAAGGTAGAACTATTTGAGCGGAATTTTAGACCTTGCATCGGATATTTATTGCACCCACTGTACGTATCCCATCTAACATGAGCTACGTTGTTCACAAAATTTACTAAACTGAGATACTTTCGTCGGTTATTGTACTGAATGCTTGCTAGGCCAAAAAATCCGGAAGTGTAGTTTGGATGCAACTCGCTGCATGGGGGACTGAGAGCCTAACTTTTAAAACAGTGTTAATCAGAGTTTAAAACTGTATTCAGAAAAACGCAAAACTGTGTCAGGAAATCATTTCAGCCTATTAGTTCGAACGTTAATTACGTAATCGTATCCGTTTTAAAGAAAATAATTCTTCAATATAATTTTATTTTCATTTTTTCTCCTCATCCCGCTTACTTTTCGTATAGTTGAATAAAATTTTGTAATTCAATAATGCTCATTATACTATATTATAAAAACCTACTTGGCTAGAGTAGTATATTTTTGTGTCACTGAATAACCCACGTATTATAAAACCTTTGCATTCTCACTTAAATCAGCATTATTTTATTAGTTTTCTATATTCGAAAAATTGAAAACGCCCGTGTTGATGGCAATGAAGTCATCTTCTTAATTTCAGCCTAAGTGTCATCAGCAACAGCCGAGAACATATTGTAACAACCTAATTTGTCATCGGTTCCGGCCTCGCTTGTCACTGCGCATTGGTGTTAACTGCTGAAAGTGAATGAAATAAGTTTTTGTATGTCAGTTCGATGACCGGGTTGACGGTTGTGACGGGAAGGAGTTTGTGTTTCTTCATTTCAGTGCAAGGTTAGGAGAAAAAATAGTTGACCGTATGGTAGGTACAAAGGAATTAAATGAATCTGTTGAAGATGTGCATAATAGGTTAAAGGCCTGTTGAATAAGGATCCAGAAAAAATATGTATGAAACATTAAAAATTTGCATGAGGCTTTTACAACGATTACAATATGTGTCAAAATAGTTCAACCGTGACTCCTTTTCAAACTATCACCGTGTGTAAATTTTATGATTACTAATCGCGGGACAAATCAAAAATAGCGAGACTTACTATATTTATTCTTGAAATGAATTATATTTTCCTAGCGGAGACGGACGTGACCTCCCTCCTCCATGGTCTGACGGGCACTGAGCTCGACCCCAAACCTATAAACAAATTAATTTACACACGACGGTCTTTCTTACGACGGGGTCGAGCCAAAATTATCTGGAACATTTATTCCATGACAACTAATACAGCTTTAAAAAAAGGTTACATATGAAATGAAATTTTTTTTTTGGAAGTTTCATGATTTAAATATGACGTCTTTTAAATTTTTTCCATTATTATTTAAACACAAGCGTATTGTACGTATAGTATTTTCCATTACTTTCTCCATTCCCCATTCCATTTATACGGCTTCGCAACATAATTATTACTAGCAGACAAACCCCGCCAAAAATGGCGGGTCAAAACATGTTCAATTCTTAAGATGCCCTTGAATTACCGGTAACTCTTGACATGGTTATTTTCAGTATCACTGATACCGACTGCCTTATCTGACCGTCTTGCCATTAGTTTGGGAATACGGACCCGGATTTTTCCTTATTTAAATCCTTAAGCGTCTCTGTCACGCTCTCTTGCTGCTTCTCTTTGCAATCTTCTTCTCTCTTCCATTGCTTTGGGAGGGCAAAACGGTTCAACTGTTTTCTAGAGAAATTTCAGTTACAATGCTTTCTTTTATGCACGTCAGTGCTGTAGCTGGTGCGCGTATCATAGATACAGTTATTCATATACTGCGATGTTCTGCATGTACTGCAAAGTGTGACACAGATAGTTACAAGCGTATTAATATATAGATAATTTTCTTGTATTACGCTCTCAAGGAAGCTTCTAAGCCAGTTTTTTCTTCTATCTCTAAATATATCAAATAGAATTTTGCGTTAATTTTTAATGCTCTCAATTTGTTACCAGGGACCTTCAGTAAATCGTTGGGAGAAGTAAATGAAATATTCTGCGTAACATCCGTAGATTATTTGCGAATTTTTGAATTGCTGGATTTCTTCGGCGATTTTTTTATCTACTGTAATTTATATATCTCTCGAATTACTGGATTTCAGTCATATACAATGAATGATGCAGGGATAATTCATCTCAATAATTCTAATGAGTCAACTATTTTTTCCCAATTTTCAGTAATCAAAGTATTTCAGCATTGCGAGCGTTTTCAATATTCGCATTTTTTACGTGTCTCATTTTGTTACTTCGATGTTATCGGCATATTTACAATTGTATAAGACGACCCCGAACTCAGTGAAGCGGGACAAATAGTTTCGGGCTTTAATCAATCCTTCGAGCATTTAATTTCCTACGTATTTCAGTAGAATCCGCTATAGATATTTATTCCTAATAGATTCGTACCCAGTATGTGTAGTTGTGTACTGCACTGTAACCGCTTACTATTATCCATGTACTGTGATGGATTATGGTTGTTTGTAGCCGTTATTTGTAATTCGTTTATTGAGCAATCATGTGAAAATATGTGTCTATAAGCCGCTGTGAATATTTCTTCATATATTATCGTGAACACCCATACATATTTTCATTGTGCTATCACTAGTTGGTTTTCCCTTGCAATTTTTGCTTTAGTGTTCCTCAGTAACCATGAATATTGCTATCCTAAGTAGCGTTTCCTTTTTAATTTTACTTCAGCGTTCGTGAGTAACAGCGAATGTTTACAGTGTGCTCTCCGAAGTAGTTTCGTATGTAATTTCACTTAAAAAAGGAAACAAAAATACGAGCGAGTTTGTCAACACGCGTGTGGTGGTGGCGGCGGCGCACAACAACTACATAGACGCCGCTCTTCCCAGAAGCGCGATCGACCCGCCGCTCTTTCTCTCTCTCAGAGGACGCTAGCCATGAGGCGGTATACAGACCCCTCGAAGGGGCGCTATCACTTGGCCCACAGCTCCTCCTCTGTGAGCTGTACCTTGCTGCCGGGACGTGCGAGAGGCAGTCAGAAAGTTCTCACAGGACTCTGGAAATTTTAAAATTTCAAGTGTGATATGTTGTGCGAGGTCATTCATGGTCACCTGAAGTTACCGGTGAAAATATGGGTTATCAAAGTGTGCAGGTCATAACGGATACTATGTAGAAAAACGTTTGCGTTTTGAGAAATAGACTTTTTAGACCATTTGTGTACGAACGTTTTGACTGCCACTCGTAGATCGTTCGATACAAGCTCTGATTTGTTGCATTTATTGTAAACACTCCGCTCCTCTCTTTTGGTCCTCTGTTGCCGTCATTGTGCACATCATTTCTCTCTCTTTTGGCTCCGTGTTCCGTTATTTTGTTGCCGGTATTGTGCGCATCTCGCCCCTCTCTCTTGCCCCTCGTGTTGCTGTTATTGTGCACGTCCCCGCGCTTCGTAATTGCCTCCATTCTTCTGCATGCTTCATTCAATGTACATACATACATACATACATACATACATACATACATACATGCATACATGCATTGTGCGTCTGCATGTTCGTTAAAAACTTGAGGTCTAGCGCTGAAAAATTTAATTTTCGAAATTGTTGCTACATTTGTTCGGAGCTTGTGAAAGCTACAGGTACATTAGTAACTACAAAATATTTGTGCGTGGTAGTTTTAATTTTGCTGTTGACTTCGTTTCATGATGTGCGTATTTTTTCGGTGTACATATTAGTTTGTTTACATATGTTGTACTTACATCTGTAATGTAATATAGTTAATAGTCCTAGAATGGCGATCCTAAATTTTATTCTGATAGGAGTGCTCCGAGACTTGTTTCGCGTCTGGATTAGAGCCTTATATGTACGTAAAAGTTTGTAAAAAGATAGGTCACTTCTAGACTAATTATTATTTCCCAAAGCCTTGAGAAGACATTATGACTTTTTGTATGGAATGGACATGTACTACTCTATTACTGGTGCCGGAAGTGGTGTCCGACCTTTGCATAATGAAGCCGTTAGCCCGCTGCTATCATGAGGGGAGACCGGCTGCACCCGGAACCGCTGGCCAACTTCCGCTTTGGGCCGCCTCTTCTTGGAAAGGCCGGCCATCCATCGGCTTTCCGATTGATCAACTTTTAAAATGGGCATTAAAACGCTCACCTGTGGTCCTGGTGGTGTTTAAGTCAGGGCGATAAGAAGCTTACCGTGAGTGATGAAGCCTCTGTGGCAGGTTTATTAGTTCTTTATCTTTTCGGATAATCACGTGTGCGCGGAATGACTTTAATCGTGACAGCCTTCAGTTATTGAGGGAGTGGGTGGGTCTCTTTCTCGATGCCTTCTTGGAAAACATTTTGGACCAAGGGTGACGTACGACGTCATTTCCTCGACGTTATTCTTTGCGTAGAATTTGGTAGCAACCGAAGATGTCGTGCACGTTTTGTGTCGGTGGTGATGCCGTGAAAGTTTCAGCCCGCGAAAGATTTAATATCACACTTGGATTGCTTTAAACTATGAGGAAATTATTTGTTAATTATTTTCTTGAGATACCTATACCTTAAAAGTTCACGAAGTCATTGTTATTACTAACGCATAATAATGAATAAGTGTAGATATACGTAGTAGACAATTTGCCTAAATTGTCTCGTATCTAAATATATGTGTGGCCCAACCTCGCTAAGGAACACTTTAAAGAAGCAATACTGGCCATACGTACTAGTTCAGTTACTATTGTGTGGCACTGTTGCTTACGTAAAACGCCGCTGCTCACTCCAGGGCTTCTAACCGGACTGAAACTGCCGCCTAGTTTGACGTAGACTGCTTTGTCCAAGTTTATGTGCAATTAGTGAGCGACGCAAAAAGTTGACGCGGCACCGGAAGTGACCCTGCGACCAGCTGAGGCCGCCATTCCAGGGACCGCTGCTGCCAGGCTCGCGTGCCTGGAACGCCATCAATGGGGCCCCAGAACTGCTCCGTCGTCCCTAAGCTGCACTGCGACCTGGAAGCGACCCAAATGATTGCGCGACTTTCTGTGTGAAAATCGCTGTAATATGCGAGGGCAGTGGGATGTGATGAAAGTGTTGAAGTGTTGCACTGTTGAATGCAAGTTACTTTTGGATTGTGAAAAACTTTTTAGTTTTATTCTCGATTTTATGTAAATCGAAGGTAAATGACGACATGAAACAAAATTGCTCATGGGCTCATGGGTTGAAGTTACAGATGTTCGAGCTCTGAGTGATTAATTTGATTGAGCCTTCTTGAACTGAAAATTTGCTGATATTTCACTTTTGATATTTTGTTGATTCTTGACACGTGGTAGGATTTCCATTTCGCGCTTATTGGACATCGGATATTTAAAGCATTTTTTGTCTCAAAATTATAG
The DNA here is from genome assembly GCA_014899125.1 of Orchestia grillus. Classification (NCBI taxonomy): domain Eukaryota; kingdom Metazoa; phylum Arthropoda; class Malacostraca; order Amphipoda; family Talitridae; genus Orchestia; species Orchestia grillus. The sequence goes on from VOMN01020198.1 coordinate 5,499, forward strand.
TGCGTTGTTTTTGAATTCATGTCTGAGACGTGTAAATTTCGTATTGTGGTGTCTGCGTTTACTTTATAAATTATAAATACACAGCACAGTTTGTGTTGCTCCTCATCTACCATCTTACTCTTGCCTCTCCATTTCAATTACAAGCACCTTTTTGTCTGGATTTTTTTTACTGTAGAAAAATGTGCTAATGTTCAAGGTATTTCAAATTGTTGATCAACATTCAATAAGCAACTTTATTATAATCTTAGAGAGCAAACAGGATGCCGAGGAAATTACCTGTAGCCTAAGACATGACTAAGTGTTTAGGCCGTAGGCATCTCGCTGACATGAGATGTAAAGGATACGCGAGCTCTCGAAGAAGCACTTGTGACTGAATTATAAAGGTATATGTGCGTAAGTCCTCCGAACAGAAACGCGTGCCTAGTTCTGATGACACGCGTAACAAGAAGAGTGTCGTAAAACATCCATTTCAGGTTCGTGAGAATTTGCTCGTTTTTCAGTCTCGTTAAATTCAAGTTACTAAAAATCGTTTGAAAACAAGGAGAAAAACTTCGCCCTCTTATTCTTGAGATTCTGTGCAGGTTCACTAAGGAGTGAACTAAGGTAAAGCAGACGGTCGATGTTGAGTGCGAGCTGTGTTGGTTAGAGTATGCTCCACAATGCGCTGTTCTCAGTGTCCTAGTGTTGCTGAGCGACTGGGGCTCAGGAAGAGGAAAACATCTGGGTAAGTCGAGTCACGTTTTAAAATACTTCACGTTATCACTAAGTTTTAAATCCCATATACTACTGTCTGTGTACGTTGAGATTAACATGCATGTTAATTGAATAACATCTCGAAGTACGGTACAACTTGCAATTCACATCATTCAAGCCGTTTGAAACCTTGTATGCGGGATATTCAAGGTCTGCCTGTTTGTTGCAGTATGTTGCGCATGGAGGAGGACTACACGATGAGAGGAGGCACTACCAGTCCCACAGGCGTGCCTGGAAGCGTGCGAGATCAGGGCACCACTTCCCCTCATCCTCACTCGGACGAAGACATTCAGTCGCTGCTCCTGCCTCCTAACGGCAGCCCCGCCCCTCACCTCAACAACTCCACGGGCTCCATCGCCACGCAACGACCTGCCAGTGCACCGCACGACGGCAAAGTGTGTACTTCTCTTTTAAGTAAAATTTGATATCGTCTCATCGCGAAAAGTAGTTTTGTCCCGGTTCTAATGTACTTTGATTCATTATTCTGATCCAGAAAATATACTCTCTCTCTCATCAAGTGCACTGTTGATTACTGGAAATGTTTTTTAGAAGAACGTCTTCGACAGGTTTTGCTCATTTCTTGATGAATTGAGGTGCCACTGTTAAGTAAACAGTGCTTCTAAATTTAATTTTAGCCCATGAGTGACGCACATGCTCGTGAACAGCTAAACCGTAGTTCCTTCATTGTCTCAGAAATACGTATGACATGTACACATTGGAAAAAATCCACGAGTCTAGTTTGTCTGGAGAGCGTGTGGTGCTTACATTGTCAACCCGTGCAAGAGTGAGCTTAGCTAAAATGTGTTTGCAAAAAGTCATAATAGTACAATGCCTGCTTGCCTGATGCGTTTCTGTAAACATCAGCTAGATCTAGCGTAGAGCTGTAATTATTGAAGCTAGTGTATAAACATTTGCTGCAGTGTGAAGATTCAAATTATACTTTGATTATTGCTTCATTCTCTTGCTATTACTTCTCTGAATCACCCATTCCTGACGGTGTGTCAGCTATCCAAATGTTTGCACTAAAGTACCGTACACATTTAGTGTGGTACATACTCGTACATCGCATTTCATTTGTTTAGGTTGCTGACAGCCGCTTGGAACTGGTGAGCAAATGCGACACCTCACCCGACACACCTCCAGCCATGCCGACCAACAACAAGCAGCACTGGTTTGAGGGCATCATGGGCTGCCTCAAGCCCGTCTGGGGCATCATCGGGAAAACGTCTGGCGCCCTTCCTGAGAAGCCCGAAGGAATCGGTGAGTGCCCTTCCTGAAAAGCCTACAATATGTTATACTCAAAAATGGCAGGAATTGTACTCTACATACAGGGGAGAATTATAAAACTTGGATCATTGAAATTGTAAGGAAGAGCCTGTGAAAGTAAAAAATTCTACTTATCCACAAAAAAAACATAGTCTACGAGATGTTGTTCGAGTAACAAGAGTGCTTCAAACAAGCTGTCTGTTTTTGTTTGTTGGCTTAGGATGAACTTTTATCTTACAAATTCATTATGCTAACTAGAAATTTTTGGACGATAACTTAATTACAGTTAGGTATAAAATAATAACTTACCCTAAAACACACTTCTCGACGAAAACAAGAACGGTGCGGGTGGAAAATGTCGTTCACAATGCTACGTATGACAAACAAAACACCTACACATGTGTACTCGTACTGCTTCATTTGAACGTATTGATTTGAAGTGCATCATACATGGTACACCAAGAAAAACAGAGCGAGCTAATATATGTATTGAAAACAATAAGAATTATTTCATTGCGTAGAAAAATTGGGTGAACTAATACGAGCACATATTGAAAACTATAAGAATTATTTCATCTCGTAGCAAAACAGGGTGAACTAATATTAGTACACGTTGAAAACTATAAGGATTATTTCATCTCGTAGCAAAACAGGGTAAACTAATATTAGTACACATTGAAAACGATGAGGATTATTTCATCTCGTGGCAAAACAGGGTGAACCAATATTAGTACACGTTGAAAACGATGAGGATTATTTCATCTCGTAGCAAAACAGGGTGAACCATTATTAGTACACGTTGAAAATGATGAGGATTATTTGATGGCAGAGGGCGACAATATCAGTACACATTGAAAACGATGAGGATTATTTGATGGCAGAGGGCGACTGGAACATCCCGTTCGAGGACATCGGGGACCTGGAGTGGCTGGGGTCTGGGGCCCAGGGTGCCGTGTTCAGAGGCCGCCTCAGGGGCGCCCTCGTCGCTGTCAAGAAGGTCAAGGACAAGCAGGAGACCGAGATCAACCACCTCAGGAAGCTCAACCATGCCAACATCGTCAGGTTCAAGTGAGTGAATGCAGTCGTCTTGCTTCGAGTCGAACCTCGAAAGCATCTCACGTCAAAGCTTACTTTTCGTGCGCTCGTTTGTCGAACTGTCGGAAAATAACGCGGCTTTAATAGATGTTCTCTTGTAGTTTTCTAGGTTCAATTATTTTCAAGATGCGTTTCATTTTCGGTCTTTGTGTTGCGCACAAAAATAAATATTTAGGAGCGCTTTAAAGCAGCATTTTAGCGGGCGTTTAATCATCTAAGCGCATCACCCAGCCAGTGTTGTAACGGCTGTAGCGCTACGTGTAAAGTGCTCTGCGTTACAATTTCTCATCTATTATATATTCTTAGCTGCTATAATATCACCACTGATATTTTAGACGAGTATTGTTCGTCACCTATGGGCCTCACGTTAGCTGAGCGCCAAACCGTATTATATTCGCTTTGGATGGATTGAAAGTAAACTATTCGACGTGGCGTCTGGGTTCGGAGTACGGGTTCACGAAGAATAAGTCGATTTGAACGGGAGTTGATGATGACCTTCATGCCGTGACGTAGTGTGCTTGTCAGCTGAAAGATAATCATTCAAACAAAAATAGCTTCTGTTCTCGTCCTATTACGTAGTAAACTTAGCAGTTGTTTTTTCATCTTAGATGCCAACTATTTTTCATTGGAGTTCAGCTATTTTTACTGTTGATTAGCCGTGCGATGATAGCGGCGATATTGTGGGCAGTGGAGCGAGCTAGGATGGTGATGGTATCTATAAGATATGAGCAATGCAAGGCATTGTGTAGTGGGACTTGCGTGGTGCCCGCGAGCGTGAGGTCCTGTGTTGCGTGACGAGACTGTAGTGCCTGGGCCGGCAATGAGGCCATCATGCCCTCAGATGCACCGTTTGGCCTTGTGCGACCCCATAATTTATCGACCTTCGCTGAAGATTGTAGTCATTTTCACAACCGCGCTCTGAATAGTTCCTCTCTACGTACGGGTTCTCTTCCCATAGCGTGGTGATTGAATTCAAGGCAGAAGAAATTCATCATCTTTTCCTTCAATTCGGAAAAGATACCAACTTATTTTTAAATGTGTTACCAACAGTTCCTCTCTACGTACGAGTTCATTTTCCATAGCGTGGTGATTGAATTCAAGACAGGAGAAATTCATCATCTTCACTCTCTACACTGTGATGATCGAATTCTAGTGGGTTAGAAGATGTTCTTCATTGATCAATTACCTGTTGCTGCTGTTGGTTCTCAGTACTTACCCTCCCAGGGACACAAATCCCCGCCAATTTAGGAGTGTCTGCTGTGAAGAGCTCGCGATTACCGAAGCTCTACTTTTATTTCGGAAAAGATACCAACTTATTTTTAAATGAGTTAACAAATTATTGCGAAAGTAGTCGCTCATACTTCACGCACTTGTGTGCTTGTTCACCCTAGTTTTGAACGAAACAATAGAAATTTCAAACTAAGCCGATCATTTCCAGCGTCCAGCGTGATGGTGGTGCCGCACCTCCGGGAAACTGAAAATACGAGCCTTAACGGATGATTTTTGATCTTGACAAAGAGGGCACGAGAGCTTTGGGTGCCTTCTATGTCATTAGGCAATTCTCTTCTATTTCAAACTTATCATCAATTTTGAATACGACACTTGCTTGTGGTGAATTGCTATCTGAAAATCCAGTATGAGAAAACGTGACGCTGTCACGCGGACGCAGTAACGAAACTCTCTAACTGTGCTGCAACTCAGCTGATGTCTGCAAGTTCTTGTGGTGCAACTTAGCTGATGTCAGTAAGTTATAGTGCTGCAACTTGTCTGCAAGTTCTTGTGCTGCAACTTAGCTGATGTCAGTAAGTTATAGTGCTGCAACTTAGCTGATGTCTGCAAGTTCTTGTGCTGCAACNTATTCAGAAAGATGAATGTTCAACCCTACTCTTCATTTTTCCGCGATGCTTTCGCTTCTGAGCCCTAATTTTCGTGTCTGTTTTTTCACTTTCAGAGGCGTGTGCACAACTCCACCGGTATACTGCATCGTGATGGAGTACTGCCCGTTCGGCCCTCTCTTCAATCTCATCAAGAATGGCCACAAGATTCCTCCGCAGCTGGTCGCCAGTTGGGCCAAGCAAATCGCACAAGGCATGAACTACCTCCACCTTCACCGCATCATCCATCGAGATCTCAAAAGTCCCAAGTGAGTAGAGCAGTGTGACCAATACGGGTACATCTGTCAATGCTTTTAATTATGGTGTAGCGCGCGGTAGCCCCCACGGCTTTCCTTAAGTGCTTAGCTTGAAAACGACACGGATTACAATCGTCGACCTCAAATTCGCGTGATAAAGCATCCCAGGAAATTAGAGAGGGTTCATCAGGGTATTGGTCAGAAAAGCTTCATCTCCTTGTCAGAAATGACCTAAAAAAAACCCAACGGGTACGATTATTTTTGCAATAAGTACGGTTAGAGAGACAGAATAGGCAAAATAAATTCGCTTAGAGAGGTACATTCCCATTTTATCCCAAATTTCATTGTGGCATGAACATTTGTTTTTTATAAATGGCATCTATGTTTTAGGCTTCACTCTATTTTGATTTCATGTTTGCTCATAGCTCGGACTAAGAAAATACCCTAATAATGTCTTAAACTACTTGTATAGATTCATTTTTTGGTCAAACGAGCTACTGTGATGAGAATTACTACTTGCTTTATTTACACTGATTCATTCTGTCTTTCCTCACTGAGCTCATCGGTGTCAAAGTTTGACGTCAATAATATGTACGTTACTCCTTCATCTGTGATATAAATTCGGATGAATGTGTACAAAGTTTATCAATGGCTATTTGTCAATCATTAAGGTGTAATATTTCAAAATTAACTTCGAAAGTATACATTTTATTGTATTACATTTTATCTACAAAAAATCAAATTTTGTATTGGATGCGCTTGTGTCTCGCATACTAGAAAATATTTCAAGTCATTGGTCGTGCGTGTGTCGGACAAGCCATAAAATAGTACCCTTACAAAACTTACAAAGAAATGAAAATACTTTCCATCTATTCGCTGGTCATACTTTTCTTTATAAAATCCACTTCCCAAAAGTAAGCTCAATCTCCGAAAACGGTAGCCTAGTTACGCTCAGCTGAACTAAACTTGTTCGTGCGGTCCAGCGTGCTCATCGGAGACCAGCAGCGGGTCAAGATCAGCGACTTCGGCACCAGTCGGGAGTGGAATGACGTGAGCGCCATCATGAGTTTCGCCGGCACACTCGCTTGGATGGCGCCTGAAGTCATCAGGAACGAGCCTTGTAGCGAGAAAGTCGATATCTGGTCAGTCAAAGCACACATTTTGTTTTCAAATTAAGGGAAAGGTTTTTGTATAAACTCCAGCTCTTATAGGAGTGCTGGGATATGTATGATATACTTTTTGTTCAAACGGAATTCGTGTAGAAATGTTCATTTTTAATGATTGTTAGTTCAATTTTCTCTTGAAAGGATTCTTGAACAATTATTTTAAGTATTAACTGAAACACTGAGGTCTTAGTGGATTATTACTTAAAGCAACACTAAGATCAAGGATTAACCAGTTGTTTTGGGGTGTGAGAGAGATCGAAACCAAATTGGTCCTTTTTTTTTCGTAAATGATGCTTGTAATGAAGAACGAGATGACCAATCAAGGTCAAACCAATCATTGCCATAACTAGTGGCGGTGCAGGCCGCGTGTTTTGGCAAGAAGGGAGGTCGCAGCACTATGGAAGAATGAAATGCTCTCTCATGTCTCCAAAAGTTCTAGCTGTGGACGGTTCTGTAATTGCTCGGTAACCATTTTTCCAAATTAACATATTTTCCGTCAGTTAGAAATTGAACTTTCTTAGAAACCATGAGGCATCTGCCAACTCCCCATGAGCTAGAGTAACTCTAGTTATGTTTCAAAAAGATGTATTTGGGGTTCATTTCTCAATTTTTTTCTCAATTACCTAGTTTGTCTTTCCATTTCCCAAAGGCTTCTCTTACCGTGGCTATAAGTGAGATTGTGTCAGTGTGTGATGAATTGACTTTTTTCATCGTGTTTCAAAGCACTTGCTTTAAAAGGTATTGTTTATAATCTTAATTATAAATACCAATAATTATCTTCGTTTTACGATACTAGCTCATTTTTTGAAGCTTTTCCTTATGATATGACCTGTCTTACGACTCTGTATCATGTACCGCTGATGTCGTGACGCGTAATACAAGCACATGACATCCAAAACAATCTTCACCCCTACTACTGAGTCTATAATCGTACTTCTTGATTAAATCTCCATAAAATTTACCAAGTTACTTCAAATGTAACTTTTTCTTCACGTGAGATTTTCCCTGAAGCGAAGCGAGTGTGGCCTGTTAACTTGTGGGGCCCGCAGGTCGTTCGGTGTGGTGCTGTGGGAGCTGCTCACTGGAGAAATTCCCTACCGCGAGGTGGACAACTCTGCCATCATCTACGGTGTGGGCAGCAACTCCCTCCATTTGCCCATACCCAACTCGTGCCCTGACGGCTTCAAGTGAGTCACTTGCGACAGATTTCTTCCCTCTTAATCAAGCTCGCATTACGCGCGTCCATCTTTTTTTCGTGAGAGATTTTCGAGATGTACGTGTAAGGCGTATCGATCTCCGTGTCGCCTGTGTGTTATTTATCTGTTCTAGAAGTTGTGAAAATTTTGTTGCGTCTTCTAGAAATTCAAACATTAATTTTTCATTTCTGTGTTTAAAAAAATAAGGAATTATGTTTCTGTTTGGACTCAGCTCAAAATTTTTGGGTTGAAGCAACCTTTGATACGTGACTCTCTTATCCTCATCAATTTGAAGCAAACTGGGAGATGTGGACTACTGCCTGTCACGATGTCAATAGAACGTTTCATTAGCGTTTTGTGTTACGTGTGAAGTCAACTCAAATTGGAAACGGAAGTATCTTTTTATCAAAATGATACCGTTTTACGCATCGATGAGCTCTTCCAGGATATGTCTACTTATTTTTGACTTCAAAATTGAATTTTAAAATTTAATCTAACGAATTGATCAAATTATCACTTTCTGCACATCGATGAGCTTCTTAAGCATTTACTAGTTACTAAGTTCAAAATTATATCCCCTTTGTATAATTTTTAACTAATTTACATTGTTTAATTGCTTGTTAGGAGTTCTTATCTCTTGATATGTACGAACGGTTGAATCAAATTGCGTATTAATTAAGTGATAAAACCTTATTTTCAAGTTTATTAGACTATACGTAGTATGGTGTATATGCAAGTTTGTTATTTTGTCGCTTTATTGTGTTTGTTTAAGTTCGATATCTGCTAATTTTGTTAATTAGAATTTAGTTAATTTTATTTACAAAAACCATGCACGGCTGCTCAAAACTTATTTTCTGTTAACATATTTTTCCATTTAGTGAACGACGAATTTTACCACTTATCGTAGCTTGTGCAAACGTTCTTCAGTAGTTTTCATCAAATTACTTGTGACACAATTGTTAGTGTTTTATTTGATACCTGGTCACCAATAACCGACACGAATAGTAGGAATGTACCTTATCACCAGTGGAAAAGTTATTTACGGTGCTAGAAGAGCATTATCACGAGTGTAGTGCTGTTCAATATTCAGGCAGATCATGCTCTAATAACTACGATCATTTAACACTCACGCTCGTTTGGCAGGCTGATCGTACAGATGTGCTGGAACCCCGAGTCCCGCCACAGACCCTCATTCAAGCACATCCTCATGCATCTCGACATCGCCGTAGTCGAGATCGTCACCAAGACTCCTGAGGACTACTTCCAAACTCAGGTGCGAACTGCAAGTTACTTGATTTTCGAGTCTATCTATAGAGCAGGGCGAGAAGTTGGGTTTCAGCGAAGAATTCTTCTACATTACCGGGACTACAGAGTGTTCTGCTAATGAATAGTTTGGCGAGATAACAAATGTATGTTTTGGTGTCTGCTCCGTGGATCGTAATGGAACAGGTCAAATTTGGAATAGAAAATTAAAAGGATTCTCCATGCTCTCATAGTTTTATCTTATTGCGGTTATTTTCTCACTCGAGGATTTTCTGTGCAATCTTCTTGAAAATGATCAGGTATCTTAGTTTTTTATTTTATTTTTTGCTTTTGCTTAGATGGAAAAAATTAACCCGCTTCGTTGTATAAAGTTATTTTTAAAATTTTCAGAGTTTTTTGGGTCACATTCTTGTTCATCCTGATTTTCAGACGCGGTTCTATCCATTTCTTCTGGCCCTAAATTTCACGTCAGTCCCACTAACTCACCTGTCATAGTGTTTAGGCAGTGCACAGTTATTATCATGCAGGTTTGTGAGACTCGAAGCCTACATATTTTATGACTCGAGGAGATAATTTTCAATTAAATAACCTTTTACGTTGCGAAAAAATAAGTGACTGCCACTGTCGTAATACTGCACGCGTTTACGATCGGTCATAAACGCTCATAAAAACAAAAACTCATAACCTAGACATGGCTACAGCCAACATAATTCGCTCGAAATCACGCCGCTTTCCTTCGCTAATTGCGGTTGCTGACAAGCTAGCACTTTTCTTTAAATAAAACAAACCTATTCAAGTGATGCTCAATTATTCTATCGCAGGCCTCGTGGCAAGAGGAGATCCGAGCCGAGCTGTCACACATGAAGGCCTCGTCCCGTGGCCGCATCCTGGCCTCCCACAGCGCAGCGCCGGGCTACGAGGAGGACCTCATCTGTCGCCGCCAGCAGGAGCTCAAGCATGCCCAGGTGCTCTTGGGGCCCAGGGTCGGGTGCTGTACTCCTTTGTTGTGTGGCGTGCTGCCTCAGGGGGCATGAGATAGGCAATAGGGTTAGGATAGTTGGTTTGCCTGTCGTACACTGGCGATCTCAGAGTGGCACTATTAGGTTACCGCAGCTTTAGATATGCCTTTGGGATTTGTATCTTTCATGACCTCTTTGCTTCCTTCAATTTTCACACCTCTTCTCTATTTCTCCTTTGTCTTTTACTTTGTCTTTTACTTTGTCTTTGTCTTTTTCATTGTAAACTTGCTGTTTCTATGTGCAGGAGATCCTGTGTGGGAATATACCTTATGCATAGATTCGACATTTTCTACTTTGTATACTAAATGGTCCTTTCTCTTACAGTGCGACATAGCCTGAGTCACTGAAGCAGTTCAATCTATACTACTACTATATTGTGTGCTGTACATGCTTTTTCTTTGTGTGCTGTACATGCTTTTTCTTTGTGTGCTTGGGATGTGAAAGCAGGCGCATTTGCTGCCATGTTATAAGAGCATCAACATAAAGCGCCGGCACGAGTGGAATTGCGGTGGGGTTTGTGTTGACACTGTCGATGTTTCGGTGCTTATCATGGGATGAAAACGTAGTAGTAAGGATCTTTCTTAGCAGTTGGACTTATTTCATCATTATATTTCGCGTCTGGTTATAGTACTTCAGACGTACTGACTTCCGTACCTGTACATGGGTGCTATTATTGGTTACATTAAGCGACTTGATAATTTACTAACATTCGCTATCAGTGTTGCTTTCATATCTATGCTATTTAAATCTAGAGCTCAACCCTCACTTGCGCTATTTACAATCAAGGTTTTGGCAGGGAATTTATTATTATTCATCTTAGACCGATCGATGTGTAGACACCCATTAATATTTCAATGTTGGCTGAACATTATCATGTAACAAAGTGCCGAAAAAGAATATACATATCAGCACGAGTTCATTGTGTGATACATGCGAGTGACGTAACTTGAAAGAAGCTTTACCTGACACATACAAACATCGTATCAATTTATGCTTAAAAACGGCCTTTTAATGCCTTGAATCATTGTATATGTTTACCAATTTGAGACGGAGCATCGAGAACGCCATTAAACCTTCTTCTTACTCATTGAAAACTCTTTAGTTCGAGCATTTACTTCTGAAGCTCTAGTGTATCGTAACTACAAAGCATCCTGCCATGGGCGCTGGCCCACAACGCACTCATTGAATAGTTTTAGGATCACACAAATTCGTATAACTCTGATGGAAAAATTAATTTCTTTTCTTTTTTGAATTCCGTATTATCGCTTGCGGCGCCTTTGGAAACGCGACTTCGTATAGCTGCTCACGCCACTCCTGCCCACAGGACGTTCGAGAGCACTACGAGAGGAAACTGAACATCGCAAACGATCTCTACCTCGAGCTGTCCGCCGCTATGCTGCAGCTCGAGCAGAGGGAAAAAGAGATCAACAAGTGAGTCTTTGTCGACTAAAATTGACTGGTTGTGGTGTTGAGTCATTGATTTTACTAAGAGCGCATGACAACGAATTTGTTTTGTTGTAGCATTTTCTCACCGCTTCTTGTTATGTTATTTATATTACTAATTCCCGTATCTTGTCATAAATAATTATTGATTCGAAGCATCCATCTGGCTGTTGCGCTTAAAATGACCTATTTGTAGGGCTGTTATGAATTCTGTCGTCTAACAAAGTAACCTCCTAAATATATGAAAAACATAAATTACTTTTGATTTATTGTTTACCGTCAGAAATTAATTTTCCGATATTGTTGCTGATAAGTGCAATGAAAATACTTTCAAAAAAATTAAAAAAGTACCTTTATTAATTCCAACACATTTTACCGTTTAGTTTTCAATGTCTAACAACTACTGACGCGTGAGGGATGTGAGGTTTAAGCTTCCTTTTTCAAGGGAAGCACTCCGTCGTTACATGAAAATCAGTGCCTGACCCGGGAACCGAACTTTTACTTCCCAGCTGTGAGGCTACCACGTTAACAAGAGCGCCATGGAGTTCCAACTACAATGCTCAGTAGTTTTAGCTAATGGATCCAAACTGGGTCGTTCTGCCTCCAAAGCATTTCAGAGTATTAATATGGTGTTTTGTTATAATTTTCTTGAAATGAAAAGTATAAAAAAAATGGTTTTGGAAAGTATTCTTCGGTATTTTAGTCTAGAAATTAAAATCTAGACGAAAACCGAGATTGGTAATCACATTTGTTCAATTAATTGCTCTGGTTGTATAAAATTCGAGCTCTACCGTCTCAAACTCGCATCTGAACTCGGAACAATTCGCTTCATTGTTTCTCGGCACCTAAGAACAACCGGAAAAGTAGAAAAACTTGGTAACGTTGTTACGCATCAACTGAATGAGACTGAAAATAGCCATCGCCTCGTTCTGCCTTTGATGAGCTTTAGATTGGCGAAATTTTTTTTGCAACGAATCATTACATATGGTGAGAAATTTGTGCTCTTTATCAATAGCGAAGAATAGACTGAGGATTTGATACAATAAAATCCCCGAGGTATCATTTAAAACCTTTGCAGCCCCAAATTTTAGGATTATTGCAGATATGATGTTAGTGATAGTCTTTCAAAGGTATTCACTATTCGTTTGCACCTTCTAGGAAAAACAGTAACAACAACCTCCTTTGTATTAGCGTGTTTATACCTTGCAACATCAAGTGAAATGTCCGCAAAAATCACCGCACAAATATTCAGTAAAGAAATGAATCACACGTGCTCGGGTTTTGAGAGCACGAAGTTGTGCTTTCAAAGTTTGTACTGACACGAGAAACTCGTTGCACAGACGAGAAGAGGTCATAAAGCAGCAGCAGCAGCGGAGCCCCGTGCACCAGAAGCGCAGCAAGCGTGGCGGCGGGCTGGTGAAGGGGAGTCTACTCAAAGCGCAGCAGAAACTCACCTCGTCTCGCAGCAGCCTTCTCAGTAGCGACCCCCGCCCTGCTAAAGGTGGGCACTACACCGTCATGCCACTGCTTTGCGCAGGGGGTAATGTAGGAGTGTAGCTCAGTAGGGTAGCAGATGGCTTTCAAACGCCGTGGAGATGACGAGTTATCGTGCCCTTGCTACGCAAAGGTTGCTGGCGGTGTAACTGAGTAGGGTAGTAGATAGCTTTTAAAATGGTGTGTACATGACAATTACTAACGTTTTGCCATTTTTATAGGAAGTAGGTGGTAATGTTAATTTGTAGGATAGCAGATGGCTTTTAAGAGGGTCTGGAAAGGATAAGCTATCGTCGTTCTGCCCTTGTTTTGATAGCTATAGCTGAGATAGCTGTTAATGTAGCTTAGTAGGGTTGTATAAAATGGTGGGTAGAAGATGACTGCATCGTGTTGTCCTTGTTATGTAAAGGTAGCTGGTAATGTAATTTTATGGAGTAGTATAAAATGGTGTGTAGGACATGACAGTATACCATCGTCTGAAAATTTATTCATTTATCGGAACGAGTCATGTTTCTTTTGGCATTCTTAAGCTTTGTGTAAATCAAGGTAACTCAGTGTTACTTTCTGTACGCTTTACATCAGCATTCGCTAAGATTTAATTATTTCTCACGTTCCTATTAATATCTCGTTAATATACATGTGTAAAGTTTGTACGAGTGTTAATTAATCTGTTCTGCAGTTATCTAGTCTCATTAATTTTTTACTCAGTCGCTTGTGTAGTCGTGCGCATCATCCTGCTCAGCAGCCCAATTCACGTCAGTTCCTGGTCTCCACCAGGCCGAGCAGACGACAGCTCTTCCTCTGCGTGCGTGAGTCCGGACCCCATTGAGGTGGTGTACCCTAACGGCGCTCCCAAGAAGGCGCTCTACACAGAGATGGGCAGCAATAACATCCCTCTGTCCACCACAACCCGGCCTTCTTCTCTGTTTGGGCCCCGCAAGTCCAAGGGCACCAACACTTCCGATGAGGCGTCCAGCGCACGACCGTCCAAAGTAAGAATTTTCTACTCAGTCGCTTGTGTAGTCGTGCTCATCATCTCATCTCAACAGCAAAATTCACGTTAGTTCCCGGTCAAAGGTAGCTGTGGAAAGGTAGATACCAGGGTACGAAACTTCAAACTCAGGCGAATTGCACTCGGAAGAGATTGCGCAATATTGATTTTGCCTGAACTTCTCTGCTTATAATGTTGACTTAATATGGGTCCTATTTTTTCTCATTTGTTATGCAATTTGTTTGTGCAATGTAACGGTTATTTCTCAATAATCGTTCAGCAGCTTTAAGTGAAGCCATTTCGTAATCAATTTGGTAACAATGCAAAATTGGGGCAATGAATAATATTATTCTAATTGCTTTGGCTTCAAATCTTTGTAGCACACTGCAGCTGCAGGAAAAATGAGCTGGCGTACTTTAGAGCAAAATGTTTACATAATTCTTAATGACTTCAATGACCTAAGTCATCTATAATGATGAATTATTATAGTCAAAATGACCCCCAAAAAGCCCCAAATTTAATTACTTCACTTAGTTTTGACCACTGTCAAGAATTATAGATATTAGAAAAAGTATAATTTTGTATTGAATTTTTATTATTTCGTTCAAAAATAGGGCGAATATGCCCTCAAGTGCATACAATATGAACGATAGCTGTCGCAACATTTCCTTCATTTAAATAATAAATTGGTCCTCTTGCGGATAAAATGAGAGGTTTCCATAACCGCCCTCTTGGCGCGTGTTACGCTGACGCCTGCTTGCACGTGTGCTTGCAGGGGGCGCAGCCGGCGGAGAAGACCCGCCACCAGCGGCGGTACAGTCGCCACCAAAAGGCCCAGAGTCTTGGCAGTGGAGGCCTCGGGGCCCTCGCCCATGGCCCCGACGCTGCCGACCACAGCAGCAGCCCCTCTCTCGTTAGACGGGTGCGGCACCTGCTAAACTCCTCAATACAAATAGGAATATTCGCATCATAATAGTATAAGCATCGGTTTATAACTTGTCGGTTTTGTGTTCAGATCTGGTTCGTTGAGTTTGATTAACTATCTGAAATTTATAAAGATAGTTTGAACCCTATTGACATGTCTGTTGATACTTATAATGCATTTTAAGGTACGTAAGTTATGACGTGACTTTTGGTAACAAGGAAAGTAGAATTTCCGTGTCTAATGCTATAATGACCGATTAGAATCTGGTAAGGGGAGTTGGGCATAAACCCCGCGTTGTAGATGCCAGTATTCTTATTTGTAATGTATACGTTAAACTTGCCGACGTATGTTAAGTCTCGTTCACAAGTTTTGGTATCGGTGTGCCCCAAGTGGTTTAAGATTTTAAAATTTTCGGAGTATTTTAGCGATGTATTTTTTGTCCTCTTTGTAACATTGCTAAAACTAATTCGGCAGGTACAAGTTGTGATGATATTAGCGATGCGCGTCTAAACATTCTTGAACATTATCATGTTAACTTCAATTTTGTTCGAACGCGTGATAAATATGATTACGAGGGGGCTTCAAAAAGTTAGCGGAAAGTTCAAAAGTTCTCTCGTAGACTTAGATAAGTCGAGTTCTATATATATATAAATATAAATAGAAGACGATATATATATATATATATATATATATGTATATATATATATATGTATATATATATATATAAGCATATCCCTGAGCTGGACGCAGCAGGGATATATATATATATATATAGTGTATATCAGAAGCGGAACTAGTTTTTCCATTAGTAAAGCAAAATATAATACATTTGCCAAAGAAAATCCATTCTAATAATAAAAGTTAGTGTTTTGCATCTCTCACAGCTAAATTAATCCAATTTGTTTCTAAAAAATTATCGGTTCGACACCGAGAGTAAAGAATTTCTAACGCTCGTTGTGTGTGGCATGTTTTTTCTTACTAGACTTCGATTGCTGGCGACGCTAAATCATGTTAGTTTTCCGCCCGCTTCTGTGAGAAGTCTTCATTGCATGCGTTTCGAATTGAGCATTTACGAATGCTTTGCGCGAGACGCCCTTGATTCAGTTTTTATTTGTAGCACGTTTTTTCAGATCACGCATATCGCTCTATAAATATTTTTGCGTCAAAATGTGGTTTTTGATTTGGTGTATTTTACGACTATTCAGCGCTGAGCTTGCACGACTTCCTGCAGGTGCAGAGCTTGAGCCCTGGTCGCAGCGGGCTTGTGGACAGCAGCACGCAGACGGAGAGCTGCATGGAGGTGTGCACGGACACTGACTCCACCGCTGCCACCTCTCCCCCCACCGCCCTCCTCTCACATCTTGTTCAGGCTTCCCAGGATGAAGCGCAGCGCAAGTTCAACCAAGAGTTCGAGCTATTGCAAAGAGAACTCATGGCCGTCATGACTAAGAGTCAAGAACAAAAAGAAGAGGACTCTAGTCCCAACGGTAACAGTAACTATAAAGGTGTAGCCAACCCTCGTACTCCGCAGCAGTCTTCGCTGCAAACCTCAATGCACCAGTCAACACCGTGCGCCTGTGAACACTGTCAGCTGTGCCCTGTGGCTCGCACTATTGCTCGCTTGGCGTCCTCCGAGTCCGGCACTACCAATACAGACGATAATAACAAAAATGTTCCACCTTCCATGACAACTTCGGACACCTCCTTACCGCCGCTCTCTTGTGTCGAGGAGACGCTTCAGACCATCCAGATAATCAACAATAACAACCAGCAGCAGCAGCAGGAGGTTGCAGCAGCAGAGGTGCGAGAATTGGTAGTGGCGCAGCATCTGCAGGACCAGCACCAGCAACAGTACGCGTACCAACACCCGCAGCAGTTCACAGACCGCCAGAACGATCAATGGGACCCCATAGAGAGGGTGTTGTCAGACCCGGCCTCCGAGGCGTCCTTTTCGGCCAGCGGTCGTGCGAGCAAAATGCGTCGCAGTGTCGGCGAGACAGTTCCTCAAAAATCTGGCGCTCAGTCGACGAGTCTCACACCATCTGAAGGTGATGTATTTGGGCTTGGCTTCGTTATTTATCATGATAATGTATCATGCAGGGCACTGTAGCATATATATGAAAGTACCGTCCAGTAGCGAACGTCAACTTCAACTGAGCTGGACGCTGAGCTTTCTCTTTCTTGATTGTGATAATTATGAGGACTTGCTTCACTATTTGAGAGGCATGTGCTTTATTCAATTCAGACCGATACTTCTTACGTATAAATGAATGCGGTACAGCGAAATAACAGTTTCTCACTAACATTCGATATTCCTAGAATTATGCTGAATATAAAGCATAAAAAATTGAAGCAAGTTTGTGAAGGTTGTAATAATGAGATCAATGGGCATGAATTTCCCTGACTCTCCCAAGGCGCTCGCACGTAGAAGCTGAAATTTTCAATAGAGAGTTTTCTGCAAGTTTAATTCGAGTGAAGTATATGCTATAGAATGGAAAACTTTTAGCTTTGGAAGTTATGGGAATTAATTTTTAATTTTATCTTCACTGATTTCACTGATTGAGTTTTATTAAATGCCGAACCCACGCACCCGGCCACCTTTAAAATATGACTATTTGCAAGATGGCTGATTTTGGCAACTGACGTAGACTAAGCTTTTAAACTTCCATCTTTGTACAGCTAGGAGTGAATAATTTTCCTCTTGAATATAATATAGATTTTTTATTTACCTAGAGCATGTTTTACGCTGAAAAGTTTGATTAACTCTTAAATATTGTCTTCACGTCAACTTTAGACTTAATAGATAATTACTGCGACGGCGCTCATTTGCAGTTGTGGAAGAGGTACTGTTCATTTCCTGATTGACTCTTCATGTATTAACATTTTGTCACTAACTGAACCCTTTGCTATGCACAATAATTTTGTTAAAATTTGTTTGAAAAGGTTTTTCGGGCTCACCATCACCCATCGTCAGAATGTTGTATTAGATTACTGATATTCGTATGCGGTCTAACATTTCGTCAAGATGCAGTATAATTGTAGAACTTAGCAACCATTTCAGAGAGAGAGGCACGCACTATTGCGGTGCAAGACAATGGGATTAACGGATTAATATGTGGATGTGCAGGCACTTCCGCAGCTGCTCACCACCACCACCACCATCACCAGCGGCGCTCAGCCCTGGAGGGCGACCGTCAACAGCACTACGAACAGCACCACAGCTTCTTCGTGACGAAGGCTTTGCAGGCGAGCTCACGTCGTTCTCACGTCCTAGAGAGCCCTGTTGACGACAGCTACGAAGTTCCCGGAACCGATGCTTCTTTCTGGAGACGAAGCGATGACCCTACCCCGTCTGCGACTCCTGCTGGAGCTTTCCTTGTGCCTGCAGACAAGCCTGTCCCAGCGGACGTGCAACTTGAGCAAGACGACGAGGAAGGTCTTATTGATGATAACGAGGACGATTACGAAGACGATGACTTGCCTGTTGACCCCGATGATGAAGAAAGCGATGAAAGTGGAGATGATGAAGAGCGCATTTCAGTCAACCGGGACCATGACAGTGATAGGGATGAGGAAGACGATGTCAGTGACCGTCATGACTACCCTGAGCCAGACGTGGTGGCGTCCAGCGAGCTGGACTCCAGCCATGAGGACGATGACGTGTCGGAGGACGAAGGACGAGATCAGTCCTCGTCTCGTTACCACGCCATGACGAGGCGCAGGTGAGGTGCCAACTTATTGTAAAAAATCGCTCACTTCTTATTTGTGATGGTGGTTTGTTTGTTTGTTACGTATGTTTGTTGATAATGAGAGTCCCGTATTTTGTTTTTGTTTGTGAGAAGTTTGTTTGTTTTTGAGAATGTTTGTTTTTGATAAATGTTACGCAAATGTGCAGCTAAGTATAATTGATAAAATAATTATGAAATTACGTGTATCATACATCCGAAGTGGCGCACCGCGTACGCGTTAGCTTAAGTGTCACTGGTACAGAAGGATTTTTGCGATTTTATCGTCATGGAAGAGGCGTAAGTTCTCAAGTCTCGTTGCTGCCATACCTCCGCCCTTAGTGTAGCAATTTGATAGCAAGCTTTAAATGTGGGAGGGTGAGGGTTTTTCTGCTTTGCCTTCGAGTCAAAATAGGGTTGTTCCTCAATCGAGGAAAATTCATCAAATGAACACTACGTAGACTGCATACTCACTTGCTCATTGCAGAAAGTGATGGAGTGCCATGTTTCTCTTCAATATTGTAAGCTGAGAGACATTGGATGACTCGGGATCGAGTCCCGTGAGAAATTTGTTGTGTGGAGTATTCGTAGGTTTAGCATATGTTATGTATAGCTCCGGTAATTAGTGATTTGTAACTTACTCGTGATGTTTTCGTAGATAGTAATGGTTAATTTGTACAACTTGAAATTCACCCTTTTGGCGCTGAAATGTTCACTTATTAATAGTACATCTGTGAAATAATGTGTGTACCAAACTCACAAAAATTAGCCAATCTCGATGTTGTAAAACGTTACCATGTTCTACAATATGACAATACTGCTCATATTTTTCAGCAGTGATTCCTAGCCCAGCCTTTTATTTTTTTACTTCATTGTTCTGCAGTCGGGGTGTAATTTTAGGAGTGGATGACTAAAGTTTTATATGGGGCTCACTTTCCTTGTGCTAAATGGCTCACCTTTCTGGGCTTAACGAACAGAGCGAGAAAAAGGAGGATTTGACTATTGGAGACCTTCAGGCCTGATGTTAACTATTGGTAGTATTCTCCGTGGATTTATATGCTAATTTTTTCGGAAATCTTTCTGTGAACAAAGAAGTATTGAGTCTTAAATTGGACCCTGTGTGCAGTGTATTACGCAGGCCGGTAGCTCGTCACCGGGTGAGCAGCATTACCAGCGTGGGGGCTGGAGAGAACCACGTGGTGTCGTCTGTACCCCTGTATCAGCGGCCGCCCCTGAGGCCTCCCCAGCACAGATACTCCTCTAGTCTCATGGTTGGTACCTATTGTGGGACGACCGTTGATTGTTGAGGGCTCCCTAGTGCAGTGACATATGTACATTGTGTGCTTGAGGTCCCGGGTTCGATTACAAGAAAAGGGCTTCTTTTACGAAGGGAAAACTATACCCCACATTTTTAGAAACCTGCCCACATCGCTGCTCTTTCTTTTTTTTACACGTATTAGTCTCGAACAATAAAGCCTAATGCGTTTCGTCTGAAAATTATTGACTCACTCGTACGATTTTCTTTTCAAGATTTCTTGTTCAGAATCTTGCGTTCTCTATTGACTTATATCTCTGTTTATCTTTTATATTCAATAACTGCCGATGCCTCCTAATTCACTCCACCAATTCCAGCCACAGCATCACTTTTTTTCTGGCTTCTAGCTTGCACGCCATGTGGATCTTTTCTTTTCCCGCTTTTTATTTGGTGTCGAAAATTCTTTGGTGTTCTGTTGAATTTTTTCGGGTTCATAGATGATTTCATGAGAATATTAATCAAAGTTATTTCATTTGCAAGAAGGAATTTCTACGGAATTGTAGCTCATTGTACGCTAAGGGTTGTTTTACGTTTGAATACCAATGAAAAAAGCGTACCATAATGGCTACGTCTTATTCTCCGTTTAGCATAATAGCTAAATAATGTGAGTAATCATTAGAGTAATTGTTCACGTAAAGCACTAAATCAACTGTGTTGCAATCTAAGCTCGTGAGAGCTGGTCAGCGAACTGTTCGTGCTGACGTGGTTGATACTTTCCTCGTTTGAAGCCCAGTGATGTCATTGTTCATGTAACCTATTTAAGTTTTGCTGCGTGCTAGGGAAGTCTTAGTGTCTTTTGGCTCACGCTGACCTTTGTGTTGCAGAGTGCAGTTGGTCGAGCTACTCCATCAGTTCACTCCTCCGACTCAGAAGCGGAGCAAGAAATTGACGGAGATCGTGCTCGAGAATGATGCGTGTCTCTATCTCCGTCCGGCATCTGAATGAAGCAAAAACTGCGGTAAAATCACTGAACTTCTGAGACCTTATGTGGAGTGTCACTTTCAAAATCTGCACGACCTTCGATCTAAACCATTGCTGTCTTCGAGCATTCAAAAAATTTAAACTACGCTGTAAGGAACATTGAACTTCAAAGACACGGGAAAACCACGACGCCTGTTAAAATATTCATTTTTAACTCGTGTTCGTCGACGGCCTCGATGGCCGGGGCATCGTGTTACTTCTAAGCAGAGTGCAGATGTGATGGCTGAGTGGTGTCTGACTGGGAGGACCACTAGTGAGTATCATATTGTGTATGTGTATGGATGATATGATGCATTCCTCGGCCGTCGTCTCTTTTCAAATCCTTCTCACGTGTAAGAAGTTGTAACAGTCCCGTCACCAAGCTGGGCTATTGCGTAACTTTCAAAGTCCCGAAGCAGGTGAAGTCGTCGTGCAGTTAACGTTAATAAACGGCCTCATATTGAAGTTAATCGACGTCGGTGTCGTAGTGATTTGCTGTATGTTATTCGTAAAATAGCATAGGCGCTTTGTTCATGGTTGGATATATTAAAGCATTTGTTCAACTGCTTCACTCTTTTATACTCTTAGACGACTCAGAGTAGCGATTTGATTCAGTGATCACCAGTTGCACTCGATGGATGAACTGGGAGTAGTTTTATGTTGTTTAATTTTATTTCATGAGCTGATGGTCCTGCGAGGCTGATATATGACGTCACTCTTTAAGTTTCTTTAGCTTTTATGTCGTACTTGATCCATCAGGCTTATTCAGTGCCTGATTATTGTAGTCATTCTTATGTTTCGTAACTTATTAACTATCGTTTGGCCTGAAAAAATCATTTGTATCAAATACTACACGCAGTGGGTTTTCCGCATTTCATTCGAGTACTCATCAGTGTTTTACTGGTTACACTTGAGCTTGTAAAAATTTGTCCTTTAATTATTAATTGTATCTTCCGCGAATGTAATCGGAGTCGGTCTCTGAAACATCACCAGGTTCACGGTTGAGGTTTTAGAAGAGCTTAGTAAAAGTGAAGGGCTCTCTCAGGTGGCCGGTCTCTTGAACAAACGTTGCGAATCTCATCAGCCTAGCGTTCTCCATTTTCTTCAATTTCTGCCAACAATTCGTCCCTTTAATTTCCGAAAGGTGAGCTATAAACAAGTATCGACACTGTTGCTGGCCAAAATTATGTAGATAAGGAGGCCTGTTGTGCTTGTGTTTGGCAACGTGCTTGAAGTTGAAGGCTTGTAGCAAATAGCCGTCAACTTGCCGATAAGTAGAGCATAGAATACGTCATTCCAAAATAAATAATTTTGGCTATGATTTTATTTAATGAAAGTTCTGGTCAATTGACGGCATGGCTGTTCATACCAGTCTCAATAGTAATGATAACATAAATTTTCATACCAATTTCAGTAGTAGTGATATAAATTTTCATACCAGTCTCTGAGATCGTCATTGAGTTCTACTATGAAGTCTTGCACATTCGGAGAACTTTGGGCTGGACTCTTTCTGTAAATAATTTCTGTTGTAAATCCTGTTATTTATTTTTATTTTCTTAATTATTTCACATATTTGTGTATATAGTTGCCCAAAGTCATCTCGTTGGTGGATGTTGTGTAACGTTCCACGTGCTGTACATGTATATACCCTCGCTCTGACTTACTGTCCAAATCTTACCGAACTCGCGTCTGTAAAGAATCCTTGCACATGTTATTCTCATTTGTATTACTGTAACTCTGTACTCTGGCTCCTGATCTATTTACGACTCGAGGTACATTGTCGTGCATGTGTACTGTTCGTTACTTATCGAAAAGAGGCGACGATCTTTTCTGACTGAGGACTAGTGGTCCTTGGGGCGAAAAGTGTTCAACTGTGCGTACTCTTAATACATTACGACGTCTCGAAAGTAAGAAAATACTGTTACAGTATTCTTTCTTCTTCGCCTTTGTACTGCGCTTCTGCAACTGATAATGTACTTCTTGCTATTTCTCCTATATAAGTACTCGTAGTACAAGGCAACATTATTTATTAACTGTTGAAGCTAATGAACTATGCGTTAATTACATTCCTTGAGTCATTCCACGTATGCATTCCTAGTACCCTAATATAGCATGCAAAAGCCATCTCTATATTCCACCTAGAGTTCAGACCTGTTTCTTATCCTTTAGTTCGGTTTATACCCAGTTTTAATGAGGAGAAAGCTCTGATGTAACAGTCTGGTAGCTTCGTGTTGTGGGTTTGTCTACCTTAGGGCACAGAGTGCAGCAACTGCATTTAGGCTCATGCGGTTGTAAACCTTCTGATTTGGATTTATCATGGCTGTTTCCGTCGTCCTGCCTTCATGTATTCCAACTACTTCTTAGCAAAGGCCGACCTAGTTTGTAATATTATAGATGGCGCTCTAAGGTTCGATAAACGATGCTATAAAATAAAAGTTTATTCATGTCACCAAACGCTGCCACGATCATGAATGCTAAGTAACATTCGGTTTACCCTCTCGAGAATTCTCAAATAAACTCGGCGAACATTCTGATTGTCTAATAGTTTTGAAATGGTAAACGACGCATTGTGCAAAATGTTCAGAAATTAAATTTGAAACTGTATAATGCAATTCGTGTTGCATGCACATCGACCTGTTAAAACGCAAACTTGTCTCGCTGCACTGCGTGATGAGTAGTTCTGAAGGGTCTAGCATGCCTTGCTCGTAAATACTTCCCTAATTCGTAATATCAACACAAATCTGTGTCGCCAATGTGGGATTCATAACCAAAATGTTTCTGAAATGATATAGTTTTTGTAGAGCTGTAGAAATTTCTATTCGTAGAATTAGGGAATCATTTAAAATCTTATCAAACTGGAAGTTAACTAACTTAAAGCATAAGGCGAAAATATTGCTGGTTTGCTCAAAGTCCCTCAGAAAATGTTTTGTAACCCTTCGTCAGGAAGATTTTTCAAAATAAATCTCTGTGCATTTAACGTTTAACTTTTAATGTTTGAAATGGGACTTGAATAATTATTGTTCTACTGAAGCTACATGTTGATTAACGGTTGTGGTATTATACACGTTTGTAGCAACGAGCCAAATATTCCTGTCATACTTTTCATATTGCCAACTATTAATTTCCCCATATTTCAGTCGATGCGTACTGGGCTGATATTCACCGCATTCATCACCATATTCTTGTCAGCTGTTTGAATCCTGGGATTTTAATTCAATATCAATCGCAAGCTGTTGCACATTTTCATTCAAATATATATGGTGGCTGGATGTTTGGGTCTCGATACCTCTGTATGCGTAGGTGAGTGTTTTCTCTTTCGGGCAAGACGCTGTTCGGACTGTACTCAGATCTGACTGGCCTTCCTTCCCATATAAGGCATACGTCAACTTTTGCCAGCCTTCTATAAATTGTTGACAATATTTTGGTAACAATTACTTACTAGATATTTAGTCCATAGTTTTAAGAGTAGACTATATGTAACCCATGTGTTTATCTTAGGAGCCGCACTTTTTTCCAGTTTCTTGAACTTGCCTTTTCGAAATTTAGGAATCATTTTTGTACGTGTAAAGTACGTGCAACTCGGTTCCCATGTTATTTTAGTTGGGCTACTCAGGGTCTCAAGCTGCACGTCCGAGTCCTGTCACTCGCGCTGTACCAAGTGCGATTTTTGTTTCGTTTCCTACTAAACTCACTTTTGCAGCTTTTATGTTCTGTATCTTACTATTTACTCCTCGTGTTCGAAATCGTAACTTATAGTTGACTTGACTGTATTTCCGAAAATATATGTACTTACATGATTCAACGGTGCTCCCAATTGCATCGTGTTGTCATATATTATTCTCAGTTAAGACTGTTACAAATATTATAGATCACTAGAATAGCTTATGTGTGAAATTAAATCAGGTGAAGCGAGCGATGGAGTTTTATGTTTGTGGGCCCTATGTCTATGTTTACTTCACTGTGGAGAATTCTTTTGACTTTTATTAGGAAAGACAACTTGAATTCAGCGCATGGATTTGTGTATTTCCTGACTAGCGAGTGCCATGTAGCTACTTGATTATTAGTACCTCATATTTAGTTTTGATGGATAGTACAATGTTGTTTGCCGTGTCTTGAAGGAAGTTTTTGTTACATTGATGTAATTTGTACATTATTCAAATTCGAAAACTAAGTTGCAAATTCGATGGTACCTCGGATAAGTACATCGATTGATGCGTCGAAAGTAACGAATTTTCGATATGATTGTCTCGTGCCTGATGCTTTGCTTTTAGTGAGTTGCGCATGGTGTTCAATGGAACTCATACAACATATATATATGTATACATATTTATATAAAGTATACACTGAGCTTGCAGGTAGAATTTGTGAACTGTTGACACACAACTAGAAACGTAAAAGCAATTAATATCTAGTCATATTTTAGGTTATGAAATATGTGTTAAATTGTAGAAATGCCAGGTTCTCGTAAGACAGTTTGACATTCGTGTTACTATGTATTTTCTGTTCCAGTTGAAACCGGAATTAACTCAAGAAGGACGAATGGGTCAAAATGAACCATCTGTCCAAAGAACAAAAATGGAAATAAAAATTGTTATGACATCAAATAACTGATATTTGCTTTTTGAAGAATTGGACTGCAATGGAAATTAGGTGTTTTAAACCATTTAGAATCGACTTCATTGAAGTTGGTTATAGTGCTCTGAAATTTTGAAATGAATTATTTTGACCCACTTGACATTCTAGTGTTAATCTTTTGTACCAACGGCGGAGTCCGTGCTTAGAGCGGCCAAACTACTTGTGTTGGTTTGTACTGTGCTTCAGGGGTGAGGGAAGTTGTGCAGCACGCAGCGCTGGGGTCTGGTCAGTGTAAACCTTTTGTGCGTCATTGTAGAGCTCCATAATGTGTTTTGGCACCTGTTCCTAGGAATAATATCCTTTTTCCTTCTGTTCAGATCATTTTTCAGTGAAAATTTTAGAAAATTAAATTCTATAATGAAATTAAATTGCTAGGTGAAAGAAGTTTGTGAAAATTTGGATCTTTGAGCTTAAACTGCAATGCAATATAAATTGACGTATCGGAACTCTTTGAAACGATGCAAATAAGTAGTAAAGATTAGCTTCATGTTCGTGTTTTTACACGTAGGAACTGTGTGTCAGAGAGGTATTCAGTTATTGAAAGTTTTCTTTTTAATATGGCATATTAAAAAGAAACGGGAAATTATTTTAGTTAACAAAGTGCTCTTTCAACAGAGTTTTGTGCTCTTTTCGGAGTGCTTGTCGTAACCCTACTGTTGTTCGGGTGCTCGTGGGCTAACTACCTAAATGAGAATTAACTACGGCTCTTGAAGGAGTCGGGCGGGTTTGGACGGAATTAGCTACGGCTCTTGTAAGGGTCGGGCGGGTTTGGACGGAATTAGCTACGGCTCTTGTAGGAGTCGGGCGGGTTTGGACGGAATTAGTTACGGCTTTTGTAGGAGTCGGGCGGGTTTGGACGGACGTTTTGATGCACTTTTCCCCTTGTATACTGTACAACAGTCAATCTGTACGAACGATTTCACTCGAATAGTATAGTTTTCAATTATTCATTCTTATCGATGTTCGCTGCTAATCTTTATTTGTTTTAGCAGTGCCCACTTTGGGAAAACTTCACTAAACCGCCTTTCTTTCCCTGATGAAGAAAATTATTTAATTATCAACGGACCAGCATCATGACCAACATGCGGTCAAAAGTTTACTTTCTGGTTATTAATCCATTTCAAGCAGCAGAACTTTACATAGATCCTTCAAAAATTGAGTCGATTTAGCTACGCGTCTATTTTTTGTTTTTTTATTTTTTTCTGCTAGGTTTAAGCGGCAGCTGCAACAAGGAAACCCAGTAACTCACGAACAGCATGGAGACTATTGAACGCTATCACTTCATGACTGTTTCAAAGTTTTCAGAATTAGTAAAGGTAATCTGCCGCGTGGAATGAGTTTAAGATCTCTGTTCAGGCCTTTTATGGCGGTATCGTTTTTCTAATTTTGGTTTTGCATTTTTTGTTGAAGCAGCTTGGTAGTTAGAAAAGTATATGCGTGCCAGCTATTCTTGCGAGTGTTAAGAAGCAACTTGTTCAGTTATGAAGTAGTTAGCTTGCCGCTTTCGGCTTATCACAGGGTTCAGTACGCCATATCTTATTGCCTTGATTATGTCCTAATTTCTTGTAAGCGTAAATATTTTAGCTCCTAGATCACTTGGTGCTGTGCCTCAAATATGTTAAAAAGATTGTGTCCTTTGTTCTACTTGTGTAACTCTTGTGAAATGGTGTTACGTCTTTGTGGAGGTACCATTGTTGGCGTTCCTTTTAGTTTTTTGCTCAATGTGGATCGGTTTGCCTAGCGCCCTGGCGGTAAATTTTCCGAGCTTGTCTTGTTGCTTTTACTTTGTGCGTGGATGACTGCGCTCAAAACCAGACTACTGTTTGCCGTACCTGATGAGACTGAAGAGTGACAGCGTGCCTGGCCGTGTCAGGCGCGTTTGAAGTTAGTTTTAATTGTAATTGTGAATTTATTTTGAGTTTTCCCAGTATCGTGATGACTTCAATCATTTTTTTCTCAATTATTTCACTGCGTTTTGTTTGCAATTCGTGAACGGAGAGATCATTCATTGTTACAAAACATTCGTCGTGTAAAAGATTAGGCCACTGGCAGCTCTGAGCTGTTTCACGAAAGTTTGTGTAGCTCCGGTTTCGAAATAGTAAAGTTCGGTATTCGTAAATAGTAAAGCTCGGTATTCGTAAATACCTTGCAATGCGTGATACTACCATGGCTGTCGTCTTTTCTGTGTCTACGTTGACTGCGAGAACGCTGCTTCTCTGCTCTGTCTTGACCATGGTTGCGGTGTCGGAAGGTATAAGGTCCGACTCCTCGGATTCGAAATTTTTTTTAACTCCGACTCCCAGAACTCAAAAATATCTGACTGCGACTCCTTAATTACAAGACACAATTCCTGCATTATCCTTGGTAATCTTTTATGTTTGAAGGTTATTAATTATAGGTATAAATTCTTAATGAAACATTTTCATTTTGTATGCATTTGTATTCAGGATGCTTAATTTATTTCCTTTCGTACTAACTTCTATAATTGAATAAAACTTTGTAACAGATACAAATTCTTATAGGCTATTTACTTGACAATATTTATATCCACTTTTCCACACAAGAGGTATTAAATTTTTGCATTTATGAGTTCTTATGATGGCTGAGTGCAAATTGCTTAGCTATTGTGAATTTTGGTTTCCCTAATTTCTTTTTGTAACACTTTGATAGTTATTGATAAAACGTTTTGAATAAGTTGAGAATATAAATTGACTAAAATGAATAGAATCCATAAGCTAATATCAAATACTATTAGGCGCTCCCCCCAAAAATGGCGGGACAACTGATGTTAATTCTTAAAGATGCCGTCTTATTTACAGTGCATCTGATGTGAAATAATATTCTCAGTATCACTGATACGGACGGCCTTCTCTGACAGTCTCGGTGATTAGTTATAAATACGGACCCCGGAATTTTCTCCTATCTAAATCCTTTAAGAGCGTGACAGAGAGACGGACGAACCCACCAACCTCGCAACACTGGGCAATTATATAGTGGGATATTTTCACATAATTAAATTACATCACTAATTCTAATAATTCATAATGTACACAACATAATTATCTATCTTTTGAAATGTTTGCCATGCTCTGTGGACTCAAGTTAAATAAAGACGTCAATTAAGTTTTGTTCACAGTAGGTGATTGAAGACACCAAAGGGTTAATAATAATAATTAGTCAAAGAAGAGCCCATGAGTGTGTGCTTGTGTAACAGGAAAAAAGAAATAGACGAAGCATGTTGAAAAGTAATTTAATTGAACTACGGGAGTTGGAGTCAGATAAAACTCCGATTCCTGGAATCCCTATAACTCAGACTCCATCTAAAACCTAAGACTTCGCAACCTTGGTCTGGACTTCCGGAAGTTATGTATTTCATAATGAGAGTTTCCAAATGGAGTGCAAAGCGGTGTGGCCGCATTCTTCTGTGGTGAGTCAATCCTTTTCTGATGTCACGATTTTGCCCCGTGTAGAGGTAGTTTTAGGCCCTCGTAAACTGCCTACTTTAATCGTCCCCCGCGTGAAGTGTTAGACCGGGTACAACTAACAACCACTGTATCTTGTGTGCTTCGTATAACGCTGCATTTACTTCTTGTGACACAAATATTTTTTTGTGCTATTTGATGCTCGCTCTATGTGATACCGGTCTATGCGGAGAATGACTTTAGAGCGGTTGTTAGCTGGAACCGATCTAGCGCTCTATGCGAGGTACGATTGTGTTATCATATTAATTAGTCCACGCTCTTTCAAATTTTCATTTTGTTTCGTCTATACTAAATTGCTCATAAGAAATTTATTAAGCCTATAAGAGCCACAGTCATTCGTAAAGGACATTAGAAATATTACACTTCTGTCTTAAATTCTTATTGTTTCATTCAAAACTAGAGTGAATATGCACACAAGTGCATAGAATTCGGGGGACTGTTCACGCAACATTTTGTTTATTTACTGAGTTGGTCCTTCAGGGTTAAAAGATGCTTTCAAGTATGCAATTATCAGATTGGCACAGATATGTCATACTTAAATTTCTGTCCACACATTTGTCTCGCTTGAACGGGAGCGTACTGCATTGTGCTAGTTGAGATGGCGAAGCTGCTTTGACCAGCGCCGCCATTACTGGGCTGTTGGTTCTTTCAAAGAGCCACGATTCGTATTGGTTCTCGTCGCTACGGTGAGTTTTTATTTCTTCTCGGAAAACAATAGGCAAGTGTTTATCATTAGAGTAAATTTAATTAGGTGAAAAATGCGGAAAACGTGGTACTGTTTATTTTTATACGTATTAGTGAAAATTGGATGAAGGAATTCCCTTTGTCTGTGTTCAAGTGAGATTGATGGCCTCGGAGATCGTGGTTACGTCGTGAAGTCCTAATTTATTGTTTATCAATTGACGAACACAGTGTAAAGAACATAGTTGTAGTTCTGTTCATATAAGCCAATAAATCTATGTATTATTCGAC
>VOMN01020202.1:0-12780 GCA_014899125.1 Orchestia grillus
TAGAGTTGCACATCTGACAAATACCCACATAGAATGCGAGAGAGATATCTTGAAGTAGAGTTATGGCCCGTTAAAATAGCAATAGTTTAAAAACTCTTGATCCTCATTGGAAAATGTTACGAAACATTATTACAGCTTAATACTTGTACTGTTAGAACAGATAACGTTAAAAAAATTTAAAGACAAATGATTGAGGGCGTGAACGTAACACGTCTATACTTCGGTAAATCGAGACACAACGAGGCAAGATTGGGGCATACATGAACCAAATAGCTAGAGAACATCAAAGGTTAATATACATGTAGATATGTATGCATATATGCGTTATTGTTTAGACGCGAAATGACTAAACACATATTCCTTGAAATTTTTCAGTGACGAAATTCTTTATATGCAAAGGGAGATTATTCCAAAGCAAGGCTCCTGAGATTGACAGGGCTCTTTGCCCTACAGCGAATCTACGGTAGCTCACTAATAAGTAATTTCTCGTGTTTTAGTTTTTGTCTCCAGCATTGGGTGGGAGAAATTTTACAATATTTGCTCCGTTCTGAAGAGGTATAAAGAGGAGAAAACATATCGGGCTTTACGAATGGGAAACCTTTGCTATATGCGGGCCTGCTCTGTCTCTCTAGGAGGGGTGTTGCGTGATCACATTTCTTGAAATAACCTTACCAAACAACCTTGGCTGCAAAGTCAATATATTTCTGTAAATCTTTTTAAGATATTTAGGTATATCCACACACTAAACTACAGTGTCCAAAGTGCGATAAGACTAGAGATTGAATGGCTAACAATCGGGCTTTTTTGTCTGGCATATTGTTTAGGGGACGAAAAAACATTAAGGTTCCATTTCTCTGATTGCAAGTTTTTTCTTCATGGGGATTGAAGGCCATACTCAGGTTAAACCAAATGTTTAGATGCTTTACTCCAACTATCGATTTGATAACCTCATTTCCTAGAGTTTGGTTAAGCTGTTTTTAATTATTAACTTAACGATTTTTATGCTTAGTCTGTGAATTCCACCGTTACTTGAGAAAAAGATATAACACACTAGGAATTCGAATAATAGGGCCAACAACTTTTATAGTTACTAAAAATTGTAGCGTTCTTTGAGAACAATTTTTTTCGAAATCCTATTCATTGGATGACAAATTTAATAGGTGCAGTTCAGACGGTCGGGCTCTCAGAATGCAGGAAATTTTGTGCACCCCAAGAAGTTCTCTTTCTTCTGTTTTGAGAAACGGAGGAATTTCGATACATAAAATTGCATAAATTGATTAATGTCGATATTGACTCCAGCAACGTAAATTCTGGCGACGCTCGGCATTTTGCTTGACATAGTTTCCATTCCGAACGGTAGCTAACAAAGGTTAATTAAGTTAAATTTAAGTAGGTTAGGTTACGTTAGGTTACATTACGCTAGGTTAGATTAGGTAAGGTTATATTAGGGTATTTTATTCATGAATATTATAGCGCGATGGCGACCATCAAACTTACAATAAAATCATCAACAGCTCAACTAACCATTTGAGTTCGGTTGCATGTTCAGTTACGAAACCGCAGGTGTTAATCTAAACATTATCCCATCGACTCTAGTCCTGAGGTGCATGGTCCAACTGGGACCGGAACCCTCACTAAACTGAAGAAGAAGATTATCCCATTGATTTATTGATGAACTCAGTGAAGAAAATATTGAGTTCGAACACTTTCATTCAAGTTTTGTGCTCCCTACATGAAATTATGATAAGCTTGAAAATGTACATCAAGAATATTAAAAGAAATTAAGTAATGGGAATGCAGTTATGGTTATGATATTCGTGAGGTGATACTGTGAAATAAAAAAAATATATTATTATTCAAATCCAGACGGGGAGTGAATATCGAAGTGCTAACATGCACTTGTAAGAAAATAGTATGAGTTTAAGAAAATAATATATATATTATAGTCTACGTCTTGACAGTATCTAGAAACGAAATGAGAAGGTGAGGAATTTTATTATTCAGTCAGATATTTAGGTTATAATTGGAAAATTACGATAATGAAGCTGCAAATAAATAGCACCAAGCGAACCTATTGCTGAGAGAGTGACTGGTATTGCAACCCGAACTTGGACGCGTGACCAGCAGTGGTGCGGACACTGAGATTCAGTCGTAGATGTAGGAATAAGTTGCATAACCCGGAATTGGGAATGCGACTTGAATTTAGTCATGCAACTCTGAATTAGTAATATTACCTGAAATTAGTCATACAACCCAGAATTAGTAATGTAACCTGATGTTAGTCATAAAACCAGGAATTAGAAATGCTTCCTGAATTTAGTCATTCAAAAATGATTTAGAAACGTGACCTGAAATTAGTCATACAACCCATTATTATAATTGCGACCCGAAATAATTCATACGATCTAGAATTAGTAATTTAACCTGAAATATGACATACAATCCGGAATTAGAAATGTGACCTGGAATTAGTCATACAACCCCGACCGTATGAGTGTGTGATGGGAGTGCATGAGAGCGTGGGTAAATGGGAGCCTGAGAACCTATAAGGGTGGCAGCAGGTGCAAGTAGGAGTGTACGAGTGTAGTATTGAGAAAGTGTGAGGGTGTGTGTATCGAAATGACAAAATTACAGTGTGACAATGAAAAACTGGAACTTTCAGAAACCCAACAGAAAGAAGAAAAATCTAACAAAACTGTTTTATTAACAACAATTGAACTACTAGAACTTGCTTTTAAGAGATAGTAAACCAAATTATCAATATTTGAAAATTACGTCTTGTTGATGGCGTCCTCGACTTATGCATTCTTTTAATATGCTCTGAAGATTCCTCATTGATTGCTGCAACATGTCAGCTGGGATACCACGAACTTTTTCTTTAATTTTTTGTTTCATTGCATCCAGTGCTCGCGGTTTTATTTGACGAGAGATCACGTAGCCCCGTGTACTTGCGCACACCACCTCCCGCTACTGCACTGAGCAGACGAGTGGAGGCTGCTATATTCACGCGTATCTAGATTTTTCCAAGTGTGTCTGCTGGTGATGCTGTTCACAGGATGCTGGAGACGATCCAACTTTGTCATCGGGCTCTAACAGCTGAAACCTTGTCTTGAATTGATGAAATAAGAGCAGCCATCGTCTCGAAGCCCGAAACGTGGCTTTTGATACCTATTTTCCATTTGAAATTGAAAATTTTGAGCTACAGAGGGCTTCATCAGTAGAATTCTATTAAGAGGATCAGTTTTGCATCCCGTTGATCGCGATGTGCGCGATATATGTACTCGCATAATTTTCCATAAAACCCGATGTGTACAGATATTGTACATGTCTATAAGAAAATACTTTTTTTGTATAATCACATTTCCATTTCAAATTGATAAATTTTATGATACAACATATCGAGCTTGTGAGTAAAAGGCTTGATCCTACTGCCAGCACTACACACCTACCGTATCGGCAATCGCGGCCAAAGTGTAAAATAAATTATTTTTTCAAAGTTTGATTATCTTATCAGTCGATTATATTTTTTGCCCAAGTCCTGTACGAATCGAAATACAAATGGTTGACACTAACAACAGGTGGGTCGTGCATTTTGTGGTTGGGAAGTTGTTCTCATTTAGCGGATACAATAGAGATTAAAAAAGTTATTTTTATGTATTCGGTAATTATGATGGAGGTCCATTCGTGACATTTTATATGATTCTAATAATTAAAAATAACTAATACGTTTCATCGTAAACAAATGCTTCAAAGTATAATAATTGCGGTCCCAAAGAGTTGACATCGAATAGTGTGGTTATTAACGGGAGATTGTAGCCAGCGTAATTTCCTGCAATTCCGGAGTTGTCTTTCTTGTTTACGTACATTTTCAAGTAAATGCGTAATATGTTGTTGTAGTGACAAGTGAGCGGTGTTTTTATCAGAATTCTCAAAATAAAAATTAGGTTTCCATTGCAAAAGCGTTTATTCATTTTAGACGACTAACATCCAAACAGTGGATCTGTCATCTGCGGGGCTGTCAAAATAGTTGTTTTAATTTATCATTATTTCTACAACGTGTTACGCAATAATTAAGCATACATTCTCTAAAGAGCAGCCTACATCATGCGTAGTACGGCATCGTGATCTCCGTAGCATTGTGGGGTATTGCTACAAATCTAACGAGCATAATAACTACAACGTCACATTCCGGCAAGAAGACCGAGTCTAATAATTATTGAAGTACGTGTCAGAAGATTGATAAGGCTGCAGCCCGTATTGACATGAGGGCCTCTAAGATTCTTGATAAAACCAGATCACGTAACCGCTGTGATCCGGTTAGAGCAGGATTGGAGTGGTAGTCAGAGTACTCTTCAGTTAGAAACGCAATAAATGCAATATTCCTCCTTATACAGCGATAACTGCGTCATGTGAGAAACGAACACAACTGTCACCAACAAGTAATACGAATGTTACTTTCTTCATTCATCGAAAATCTTGGATTTCAAAGTTATCTTCCTTTTGACTGGGCTCTCGAAATTTGAGGGTGCTTAAGTAGATACAACCCACTGTGATAGAATTTAGTTTCATTTGATTTCGTCTCGTGGAAAGAGCCAGCGTGAAAAAAATAATAGAGGAGACCAGCAACTAGAAGATGGAGTTTTCGGTGACTTTGCGTTCTTGTAGAGGATTCCTTCATTTAATTTCAACGCACCTGTGTGATTTCAGCATGATTTTTTCTCATCTGGCCCCTTCAAGCCTTCAGTGTTGCGTCACTTTACAAACATGCAAGATGAAAACAAGTATTTGTACATTTAATATTGGCTATGTTTAATGATGCGTAACAGCGCATGGCAAGATCGCTTGGATCAGTTGCCAGCACGTTAGAGCGTGCGATCAAATTGTGAATCCGATTTTCATTTCGTTTTTATTTTTAAATCAGACTATTTCCAGTATCACGAAAGCGTATCTTCTGGTTTCTAATTTTTACTTGAGCTTTGATGTTTTGTTTATGATAATGACGGGAAAACCAACAAATATGTGCACTCTGCACTAAGTGCGCAAGCTTGACTACTAAAAATATATATGTGGAAGTTATTGTTCATTTTTAGTTGAGTACTTTGGTATTTTCAGCATTGATAAAGACGCACATTTTGTATATTAAAAAAGATATCCCAAAGTTAGCCTCATTGATTCTTGTGCTCAATAAAAAAATTGAATTGGACTTCCAGTTTACGAGTGAAATGCTGTGTGGTGCAGCAGTGCTGCGTGGTGGAGCAGTGCTGTGGAGTGGAGCAATGCTGTGCGGTGGAGCAGTGTTGTGTGGTTGAGCTTTCCTCCAAAAATGGAATCAAATTCCGACGAGGGCAAATCCAGAAGGAACAGCTCCGGCCGTTTGCGAGGGAGTGCCTCGGTCGAAGTCGAGAAGGACCGCCTCACACACCACCTAATTCTGATTCACATCTGCAGAAATTCGTGAAATTGATGACAATTAATTAATTATGTTTCATAGTAAGTAACAAGACTCATTGTTTTATTTCATTTTGCTGTTTCTCACCAGAATTTTGAAGCGAACTATCAATTTGAAAAAATACAGCTCTTCATTTGCAAGTCTTCGAACGGAGTAGGCGTCTCACAACTTGTGCAATTATTCGACTCAAATTAAATGGGCATCGCTTAGTTACAGGCTGAGAAAGTTCAGAAGTTTTTATAAAAACGCTGTATGCTATAACTCATTTTTTATTTCGGCTGAGAGAACTAACTTACGCTGAGAATGAAAAAGGAAATGTTAAATATTAAATCTCTTCGACTTGAGAGAATTTTCTCTGGTCAATTTGCGATACAATCGCTAACTTTGACGCCTGCACGACCTCAGACGCGAGAAAATGCGCACCCAAACCCTGCGCTCAACTGAAGTCACAGACGAGCTTCTCTAGCCGAGAGGGAGAGGTTCTATGAGGTCATCCTTCAAATTCTCTCTAGATTTTAAATAAAGTAAACATATAGTCAAATATTCCGTCTTATTGGAATTTTATTTTCAATGCAGTTTTCAAGACCATTTAAGACTATTTTCGATCCACTTGCGAGCTTTTTCATCTTACTACAAACTCCTTCGGTCTGTCAAATGTGAGTTGCGACCTCTGTAAGTCTTGTGAGAGTTATTACATCCAAATGGTTTGGCAAACTGAGGAACAGACTGTAGTCTGAGGGAACAAGGCTGGGAGAATAAAGCAGATAAGAAATTTTTTTAATCTAAGTTCTTCAGTTTTTTGGGACGGGAATTTTTTAATGCGAGGTCGAAACATGAGGAGATCGAAATTAAAGTAATACTTGTGGAAATAATAGTAGTAAGATGAATATTGAAAAGCTCAATGATGTTCAGTTTCTACTCCATCTAATCTCTCTGTCTTTCTTAATTCATCATACGTGTAGAAAATAGGTTAAGGTGTTATCTAGCTAAGTTAAAGGTTTCGGCTTTTGCGATCCTAAAATGCCGCACGTACGTGGATTTTTCGAACTTAAATTCTCAAATGTAACTATGTGTGTAATAAACGTGTTGATAATTCAATTTTTTTCACCGTTGCCCTTAGAAACATGACTGAAGTTAACGTATTAATCATAAACGCAAATTCTAAAAAAAATCTATTTTTGTCAAGGCTTTTATTTTTTATCCATCAATTGCAAGAACAATAATATCGGTGCAAATTTCTGAACTATAAAATACGTTAATTAATCGTCGCCACTTCAAATGTTGTCAGCACAGCACTTCATAACAAACTCCACCCAAAGTAATTCATGAAATTCAAGTCCACTGAACTCTAATTGACGGCCAATCGCAGCTTTTTCTTTATCGTGTTGTTGAAGAGATAAGAAGGAGCAGGTGACCCCGGCACTGTCTTATAAAGCGTCTGTGCCCAGCGTGAGGCACATCGGTCAGAGCTGTACTAGCAGCAAGTCTCGCGTCCCCTTCGCAAGCTGTGTGTGTCTTAAACTTTCGGTGCGAATACTTCAAGCCAAAGAACTTCCAGCTACCTCCACACATCACACAAAATGGCACCTAAGAAGGTATGTGATTATGTAGCACATGATCGACCGGAGAGTCATTCATTCCACCGAGTAAGAGTGAGCTGTCAAAATGTATATTTTTTTTCTGTGTGAGTTTCTTTTGTAAACCCAGTGAGCAAAATAACAAGGTAATTGATAACAGAGACCTCATAAGGTTTTTCGAGCAAAATATTTTCTAAAATTGACTACTCAACTTCTTGAATCAAACTTGGAAAATTGATAGATTCTTCAAAAAGCCAAGTGCTGCAAAGGTCTCATTTGACTTTGTATTTTAGAGATCTTGCGTAATGGTTAAAATTTTAAATGAAAATGCTGCTACCACACGAGATGTTAACATGAAATTTCGATTAAATTTCTTAAGATTATGCTCTGAGTTCGCATTATTTACTGAGCCGGATGAGGGTGTGGCATCGATTGTCCTGTCAGCAGTCTCACGCACATGCACTTAAATTTTTTATCAGTGTATTTGCTGCAGAGACAATTTGATGAGTTTACACTTTGTTCTCATGAATATATACTTGAATGTATACGCGAATATATACATGAAAAGATATACATCAATTATGTGGCTGAATTCCATAATGCCCTCTCGCGTCGTGGTCAATTACTGAAACCAAAAGAAAATCTCATACTTTCTTGATGAGTTTTTAAACATTAACGCCCACATATCAATATTATATCCCACAAAAGATTCCACTACAAACACCTGGTGGACACTTAATACTTTGTTCAAAATCTTCTCCTAAATTCATACCGTCTTCATGCCGCAAGGTCTACTGCAATAACTGCTTTCAGAAGGAATTTCATTTACAAACTTTCATCACTTAAATTCTCACCGTCTTCATGTGTAGCATCTACCGCAAAGATGTTTTTAGAATGAATTTAATTTCCAAATCTTCATCACTTGAATTCATACCGTCTTCATGCCGCACGTTGTACTGCAAAGACTGTTTCTAAGACGAATTTCATTCACAAGTCTTCATCGCCTAAATTGATGCTCTCTCCTGCTGCAGGGTCTGTTGCAGAGGCTGGACGAGGGGGTGGTGCTCGGCGACGGAGGGTTCGTTTTCGCGCTGGAGAGGCGGGGGTATGTCAAGGCAGGCCCTTGGACCCCCGAGGCCGTCCTGGAGTACCCAGAGGCGGGTGAGTCTCTCTCATTTTCTGAACACCAGCGGCAAATGTGGGAAAATTACTTTGGGCAGCTTATTGAGACCCGACCACACCAGTCTGTCTTCGGTCTCTTGATAACGCGCGCTTAATGAGCGGCTATGGGCCTTCCGACACACGGACTCTGCTGTATGCAGTGCGATTACTAGGTGGATTTTTTCATATTTTTAGGTAATTGTCTGGTTTAACTGGTAATATATTTTATCTGCATTTTTTATTTCTTTGCTCTGGATACACAGCGCCTTTAGTGTAGCTCCTCTTTTTTGCGTACCCATTGATATTAACCCAGTATTTGATTCTTTTGATCATTTAAAATAACTTACTGAATGTACTGAAGGCGTGTCCTCACTTGCCGTGAATACTCAAAGACTTGGCAAACAGAGTACGTGCGCTTCCTTTTACATCGCACTCTTGTCATGGCACAGAATGATTCCAGTGGGGCACACGCACAATTAAACCTCAACATTCGTGTCCCAGTCAAGGGCCTTCACCGGGAGTTCCTGCGTGCCGGCAGTGACGTCATGCAGGCCTTCACGTTCTACGCCTCTGACGACAAGCTGTCGAACCGCGGCAACACTTCCAGCCAAAAACATACTGTACGTACGAGGAAATGTTCTTGTGATTTTATAATTTACAAGGGTCCTTAAGACCAGTTTGATGATGAGGTAATCATTGGTAAGTCTGGTACTTGTGAACAATGTTAGTAAGTTCAACCATGAATTTTTAGTAGAGTCGTGATTCCAGTGTTCAATGGATTGCCTATAGTCAGTTTCTGCTTAGTGAGCGACTAAGTTTAGTTAGTTTCTTTGATGGTCAATCCATGATACTGCACAGCAGAAAATTTTGTCCCTGAACTAATGAGTAACAATATATTGTTGAACAGTGGGACGCAGTTGAAATGGACATCAATATACTGCAGACATTGGTTGTCGAATTTTTACAGTAAGAAAATAATTAGGAGAGTAAAAGTAGCAGAACTGAAACAACTTATTATTCAATTATTTATTCCGTCAAATCCACGCTGTAATTTAATTAGGTTAGAAAATCTTCGTTCTCTCAGACATTAATTCAATTAACTCCCTGACGCCAGCTCTGACACCTCCTCAGTAGGCCTCTTAGATGTAACATATCATTCTATAAAAGCCAACATTTATTTCAAAAATTTATATAAAAAGCTGACGAAATACAGTATATGTACGCGCTGCTTACGCGTCGTCGAGAATGCCCCTCTCCGTTTAAATTTATTTTCTTTCGGTTAAGTTTCTATGGTTGGATTCCCTTGCGACAAGAACGGGACTCGAAATAAATCCACGTTATCATTTGGGAAAAATTTCCCGCCGCCGCAATTACTTTCTGACTCCCAAAGGAAGAGCGCCATTGAGCCTCCGACTTGCCTTTTCGTGTCGGTCGAAATAAAATGGAATGAAATTCTCGAATATTTAGAGTACGCTACCAACCAAAATAGCCGAGTCGCATCGCAAACTCGTTGATTTCTTGACCACCTCTTCAAAATAAACACGAGCGAGTAATTTTTCCCTGTTTTGCGTTGCTGCTTTTCACTGACGCAAAGCTTCGTTTTAGTTGAAAAGATTTGCTCAGTACAATGGAACGGCATCACCTGAACGCTGTCAAGTGCCGTGCAGTTGCCTCGCGGTTGGGGCATGGGACGGGGAATGATCTTTGGTTGTGAATTGCGCCTGGCGAGCTTAAATGAACTCTTGTAAATTTTCCGGCATGATACAGATTGTTATTATTAGCTCATCACAACTCAAGAAATGAAATTTGGAATTATTTTAAACTTTGTACAAGGAGAAAAAATGCCATTCATTTTTAAATTAGCGGCGTGTGTCTCCATTTACTAAGTCTGAAAGTTTCATTTAACATAAGCCGCCATTTGAATAGAGAAACATGACTGTCTTGGGAAACAGATATAGAGTACTTAGGGCTCTTTATACGATCAGTCAAAGTCTGAAGACAGTGGCGGCAGACAGCCAAGTATGAGCATAAAATGCTAACTTTGCTCTCTATTCTTTACTCTATCCAGAAGAGAGAGCAAAGTTAGCATTCGGTGCCACTATTTGGGTGTCTTTCGACACTGTCTCCAGACATTGACTGATCGTGTGGAGGGCCTTAACGCTCGTCGACCTTCACGTCACCACGGAGCTGTTATCGCCTCTCGAGGCACGCAACTTCAAGGTGACCCTCACACTTCACGCGCGCAGGGTGGGGAGCTTGAGGTCAGGGTGGGGGGCGAATACTACGTTCTTCTCCTTATCTTATTACTCTAATTTTCTTCTTCTTGTTTTCTTCACCGATTTCCGCTCGTCCGAAGTAGCCTGTCGACTCCTGTTGTAGATGCCAGGGGCTCAATGCCGTCGGTATGGGTTGATGTGGCTCAAATTTTTCACAAAATGTTGTTTTCGGGATAAAATGTCCTCATGCTGCTAATCCTAACATTTGCTTGCAATGCAACACATTCAAGGCTAGGACACCATGACGACAACGTGCGCATTTTGAGTATTTTTATCGACTTAAGAACTGTGCTTTCGAAAACCGGTTTCTTATCAACTTGAAAATGGCACTTCATTTTAATTTACAATGTAATATGTACAGGGAATTGAACCAAGTTAGAAAGATGGTGTTCCATTGGCGAATAGCTTATTGAACGACCATCAAACAGGAGGCGGAGTTGCTCAAGTTAAGAAAGGAAGAAGCGTTTAAATTTTTTCTACACATCGCATTAAAGAGAAACACAATATTCGCTCTTCCGAGGTCACTGCTTAATGAACGTATTTTACGCTCTCAATAATACGGGTCTACAATTCATTTTTGTTTACCAATTTTATCAATGCTAATATTTTTTAATTTGCATATCAATTGAAAAATCATAACTTGTTTTTATTATATACGCCTAATGGTCTAGTTTTCTTAGACATTAATGACGTTTGTCGCAGTTTTAATTTTCAAGATTTTCTACCACATTTTGATAACGAGGAATTTTGGTGGAGTTCATTAGGCAGAGGGAGAACTTCCTCTGCAATAAATAGATACAACTTTATTTAACAAACTAGAACCTTTCATAAATCTTTTGGAGTTTCCTCGGAAAGGTCAACACCTTTTTTCCCCTCGCTGGCTGATGAAACTGACGGCACTAATTGTATTAGAGCGCCGCCCTTCGTGCCAGGTTTCTATCATAAGTGACATTATTTCGATTCTTCTTTGCCGTCATTCATTTTTATATTCTGATGTCTTGAATCTAGCCCGCGGACTTTCACGTTGCCGAGTAATTTAACATACTTCTAAGGAAAATTAGTACCTGTAAGACAGAAACGTACCAAGTATGGAAGTCTCATTCTAGTCAAATGAAGGTTCAACTTTAGTTCTTTGACGTCCTGACAATGATCTTGATTACGAACGTTGAAGACAATTCGTTTTTGATCTGTAAAGCATTTTCCTTGATTGTCTTAGTGTAGATTATTATTTTCTTTAACAAGTCTTTGTCTGTGAGTGTATTATTTTTAAATTCCTGAATATTTTTCAATTTCCAAAAAGATTCTCAAGTTGAGAAGCATGTTTATTACCATTTTCAGTTTGTGCGCATGCATTTTGAAGGGCTATGGCTCTAAGTAAAGTTTGCTATAGGACCTGACAACAGATACAACGTTTGCTACAGGCAGAAAAACGTAAGGAAATAGCACCACTGAAACGAATGACGAATAAATTACACCCTCTCAAAACATGTGTACCGAAAATAAATTTCTTCACACTCTATCGCGAAGCAAGGCAGCAGTGGTCCTTAAGACTGTAAGTACAGAGCCCCACATAGGCCTGCCTCGGCTGTGTAGGCCTGTGGCAGGACTCTGGCAAGACGCTTAGCAGCGCTCAGACAACAGCAAAACTGAGTCTGAGACTTCCCCACCGACTAGGTATTCTCAGTCGATGTTACGTTCACATGACTGTTGAAGGTAAAACATTCTTCGCTGTGTTGCTGTTCAAAATGCTTACTCTGCTTTTTCATTCATTGAGGTGTCTATAAAATTCTTACGCTGAGCTATGAATCGTAACTTTTTCCTTAATTTTAGATTGTTTATAATTGTTTCAACGGCAGTTAATTTTAATTTCGATGCTACTCAGTTAGCACGAGAGTGATAAATTGCGTGTATTTCAATGCTATTTACACAGCTTTCATTTGAATCCTAATAGCTCTTATTACGCTGTTAGCTGCCATTGCGGTCATCATAGAAAACCTGACCTGTCCCCCCTCTGCCCCCCCCCAGTGCTCAGGCATCAACAAGACGGCCTGCGAGCTTGCGCGTGCTGTCGCGGNTGAGTAGTAGCCTATCCTACCGCCAGTATATTAATTTTTTCAATTGTGAACGCAAAACGTTTTCTTAAATAGAAGGTATTCATGAGGGTTATGTTTCACATGGTTTTTGCTTATTGGTTCCTCGGACTAAAACGGAGTCCGATGCTACTAATATGGTGCATGGTGCACTAATATGGTGCATGGTGCAAGACGCAACGAGCGCGAATAATAATGGCGGCAGTTGTACGCCGCACTGAGTCTAC
>VOMN01020204.1:0-14487 GCA_014899125.1 Orchestia grillus
GTACCAGGGGCGTGTAACGTGCACCAGGGGCGTGTAACGTGCACCAGAGGGATGTGACGTGTACCAGGGGCGTGTGACGTGCATCAGGAGCGTGTGATGTGCATCAGAGGCATTTGATGTGCACCAGAGGCATGTGACGCGTACCAGGAGCGTGTGACGTGCCCCAGGGGCGTGTGACGTGCCCCAGGGGCGTGTGACGTGCACCAGGGGCGTGTGACGTGCCTCAGGGGCATGTGACGTGCCCCAGGGGCATGTGACGTGCCCCAGGGGCATGTGACGTGCCCCAGGGTCCCACTCACGCTAGAGTCGCCGTCTCCCCCCACAGCTGCAGAAGAAGATCTGGAAGCCGGACACCTTCTTTGATAACGTGAAGATCGCCTCCCTGCACTCCGTCACCATGCCCAACGTGCTCCTCAGAGTCTCCAGCAGCGGCCACGTCCTCTACAGCCTCAGGTCAGACGCTGCTTCAACTTGTCGCGTCAATAACACTGTTTCGCTTGACTAAATTTGGTGATTGAGCTTGTTTCTATTTGTCTTTATTTTGTTGAATTTGGATCTAATTATGGTATTATTGGTGAATTATTTTATCAACTAAATTAACGAAATTGAATTTAAAAAGGATTAAATGAAGCGTCATTTAGTTATGTTAAATGTGATTGCCTCGTTGAATCGATTTCATTTAACGTTAATTATGATTCACGAATATTGGTGTTAGTTCATATCGTTGGTGTTGAAATACCTGGACTGTTGAATATACAAATGCGTACGGTCGCAGATATGTTCTGTACCTGAAGGTGATTG
The DNA here is from genome assembly GCA_014899125.1 of Orchestia grillus. Classification (NCBI taxonomy): domain Eukaryota; kingdom Metazoa; phylum Arthropoda; class Malacostraca; order Amphipoda; family Talitridae; genus Orchestia; species Orchestia grillus. Next base: position 802 of record VOMN01020204.1, read on the forward strand.
GTTAGAGGCAAGGGCAGTCAGTGTGTGCAGTATGTACAGTGAATGCAGTGTATGTAGTGTGTGTGGTACAGTGAGTGCGGTGTATGCAGTGTGTGTAGTGTGTGTGGTACAGTGAGGTCAGTGTGCAGTCAGAGTGTCCTATAATACAACCCTGGACACCCTGAAGCGGTCTGGACACACCTGACCACGACACACTGGCGTGTCACTCGAGTTCTGACACCGAGAGTAATTACATGAGATTTTGATTGATGTCTCTTTATTTCGAGTTCAACTATTCAAACAGACTTGTTTTGCTGTGTGGTGTTTCCACACACTTGGAGTTACTTGGAGATGTTTGGGCCTTCACGCCCCGGCCACACTGGGGTGCCGCCACACACAGGTGTGGTCTGCACACCTCAGGCTAAGGACCCTTCTGTTGCAGGCTCACCCTGACGCTGTCCTGTCACCTGGAGCTGGAGCTCTTCCCCTTCGACGCCCAGAAGTGCTACGTTAAACTCTCGTCCTGTGAGTGATGGGGGGGGGGGGAAGGGTGCCCCCACGCCATGATGCACATGTGCAGTTCATCATGGCGTGCTTCTGGCACTGATCAAATCGAAAAAATGATCTGTATGTCAGTCTGTGATGACGATCTCAGTCTTCCTCTCCACCTTACCCTGCTTAGAGTGCTCGATTAGTATCAACAAACAACCGCTCTATCTTCTTATTTGTTTCGTGTAACACGCTCCATTTGCTTCTCACGACACGAATATTTTCCATGCTTTTGGATGCTCGCTCTATGTGTTTGATGCCGCTCTACCTGGGAGCGACTGTGCTGCCAAACCTCAATATTTGTACGCTTTTTTCGTAGACATGGGTTTTCATGCTCATTTTTCACATAAAGTCTGGGACGTTCATATATATACTCGTTCATTCTGGGGGAACCGTTGGTCACATTTTCGTACCCTCGGCTGAGCCCTATTTTATTACCCAAATATTCGAATACTTATATTCGGTTGAATAATATCATTGCTTCATAGATAAAATAATATCACATTGATTTTCGGCTTATTTGGACTTTATTTGCAAAACACTGTTCATTGCTCACGAGATGCTACCGCGCTAACGCCGTTTTGCGTGGACAAGGTGGAGGGATTTTACTATAAATATTATAAAATAATATAAAATAAATACTCGAGCTCTAGGTCGTTCAATCCTTACCGAGTTTTTTTATGCTAAACTTAACATTGGAACGGACTCTAATGAAATTGAGGGTGACGTAGGTAAGATAGAAAATAATAATTACAGACAAAATCTACTGACTAAGAAAATTGAAGTACTTTTAGAATTAAAGTAAATTTTCAGCGCTTCTATTGATTTAAAGTTTAATGTTTTCCTAAGTAATGTACATTTGTTGAGCTACTGCACCTTTCCTGAAAATATTTTTTCATTTACCGTTTAAAAATCGTTCGTTGACGTCCTCTCTGTACACGCTGCAACACAAGATCTCTTCAACAGCCTTCAGCTNTATTTTTTCATTTACCGTTTAAAAATCATTCGTTCACGTCCTCTCTGTACACGCTGCCACACAAGATCTCTTCATCAGCCTTCAGCTAGCAAGAGTCACTTCAGAACTGCTATATAGCTCCTATGTAAAATCAATTTCATGCTAGAAACGCGTTTCAAATTCCGTCCCAAAATTAATATTTCAATCTCCGTGATGAAAATTTGTTCCTCTTTCTACCCTGCAAATAATAGATAATTTAAGGCTATACGTAAAAGCTCGCTTTTGCGTAACCAATGAGGCCATTGGGGCCGGTACCATGCGCACAAACCGGCGGCACTCCAGTGTGGCCAGGCCATAGAGGCCCAAATATTTTCAAGATTTTTAAGGTACTTTCCCTGGCGCCATGACTCGATTTCGCGGCCTTTTAAACCACAGGGCGTCTCACTCACCAGGTGATCCAGGCACTCAGGACGGTGTACAGGAACTGTTCATTAGCACTTCAGGGATACTCGTTCGCTAGGGGGTCAAGTTTACGCGTTTAAGCCAATTCGAGACGACCGAAATGCGCATAAAAAGTCTCTCGTTTTAGCTGACCTTTCAATAATCAATTATCCGGGGGCAACATTAGCAGTTTGACGGACAAAACTCTGCATAATTACATGTAGAGACGCCAGCAAAAAAGTCAGACTGGAGGTAAAGGGTGGGCGATAGACTGGAGAAATGGAGTTTACGATTACATTAACTAGAGTTGTGAGAAAAATTATAGGCGAGTTATTCGCCTATAAGCAAAATGGGCGAGTTAAGGAATTTTAATACGTAGTGTTCGGGTTCCGAGCACTTGTCCTTTTTTCCCCCAAAAAAAGTTGCGATCTGTACTCCTTACGGTAATTTTTTTTCGAATGTTAAGGGAAATCAATTCTTATGTGATTCCGACAGAAGGATATCTTTATTATTTTTTGTATCTGTGTGGCACAGGGTACGGTGAAGGCCTATGGTAACGTATTAAAAAAAGAAGGTGAGACTTTTCAGTCTTCTCGCCCTGGAAGGGTTGTAGTACCCGTTACTGATCTATAATTCCTGGTTAACGTGGATGGAAAATTGTCGAGAAGCCGAACCCTTCGCTGATATATATGAGTCAGTCTCTCAGTCGACGTACAGCTCCCGTGCTTAGCGTATGTCACAAGCTTCAAGTTAATACAGAAATGAATTAATCAATAAAATTTATCATATCATAAATAAAAAATGCCCTCCCCCTAGATGCGAACATGGATGACGTCATCAAGTATTCATGGGAACACGGCGCCGGCGAGGCTTTAGAAATCGACGATAGCATCGAAATCAGTCAATTCGACCTACTGAACTACTCGACTGAAGACAGGACCGTGCAGCTCTCTACTGGTCAGTAGAGTCCTCAGTTGCTGAGGCCAGTATATTTCAGTTAGTCAGTGAGTCAGAATATTAGTTGACAATTTGACACTTGTTCAGTTGATCGTTGGTCAGTTGGCACTTGTACAGTTGTTAGGTTGGCCTGTGAGATTACTTTTTGAGTGTGGTTTTGAGCGTGGTTTTTAGTGTGATTTTGAGTGTGATTGTTTTGAGCGTAGTTGTTTTGAGTGTGATTTTGAGTGTGGTTGTTTTGAGTGTGGTTGTCTTGTGTGTGATTTCGAGTATTGTAGTTTTTGGGTTTTTTCTAGTGTGGTCTTGAGCCGGAATTGCCATTTATTCAGTTGTTCAATAGGTATTTAAGGTCACCTGTCCAGTGTGGGTGAAAGAGAGCTTCGGCCAATTCACCCGTAGAAGGGGCAAACTTTATTAAAACAGAGGATAATTTTAAGTGTGACTAAAATCTTATTAAATTGCATCGGACGAACACTGCTCTCTTTCTCTGTGAGTCCCCGAGTAAAGTTTTTATGGAGGAGTGTCATTCAGGAATGATCCTTCATTCAGGGCGATGCTATTCGCATGAATACAAAGATGACGACGCACAAATTAAAAAAAAGTCCTCTGCAGCCGTGCGTACATCTGCAGTTCTGCAGCTACAATTATACCTGAAGTAGTTCAATTTCAAGTACGTTTACAGCTTAACACCTGCACATACATATTTCAGAAGCATGTGTTTCAGGATACTTCAGCTGACTCGAAACCCTCTTTGAGTTCAGGTAACTTCAGCGGCCTGACAGCGCACTTCAGCATGCGCAGGCAGAACGGCTACCACCTCCTGCAGACCTACATCCCCACCATCCTCATCGTGTCCATCTCGTGGGTGTCCTTCTGGCTCGACCCCAACGCCGTCCCCGGCAGGGTGTCCCTGGGGGTGACCACCCTGCTCACCCTCACCACCCTCGCCGCCGGCATCAGACAGTCCCTGCCGCCCGTCTCTTATGTGAAGGTAGGGAATTATGTGAAGGTATGGAGTTATGTGAAGGTATGGAGTTATGTGAAGGTATGGAGTTATGTGAAGGTATGGAGTTATGTGGAGGTATGGAGTTATGTGGAGGTATGGAGTTATATGAGGTATGGAGTTATGTGGAGGTATGGAATTAAATGTAAAGGCATGGAGTTATGTGAAGGTATGGAATTAAATGTGAAGGTATGGAGTTATGTGAAGGGAGGGTATGAGAGGGGGGGAATGAAGGAGGATGAGGAGTGGGAATGCGGGAGGGTGTGGGAGTAGTAGGAGGGAGTGGGAATGTGGGCGAGTGTGAGAGTGGTAGGAGGGAGTGGGAATGTGAGAGGGTATGTGAATGTGAGAGGAAGTGGGAGAGTGGGGAGTGGGAGTGCAGGGAGTAGGAGTACTAGGAGGAAGTGGAAGCGTTAGAGGGAATGGGATCAGTGAGAGCGAAATCACATTCAAGACTCCTCCAGCATTGTAATCCAAGTTTCAAACGATACATGTACTTTCAGAAGAAGATAAAAAACGCATGAGCTTTGTTCCCTCAAAACTCCCCAAACATCACCTTACCTACACCTACCTCCGGGTCCTTACCTACCCCTACCTCGGGGTCCTTACCTACCCCTACCTCGGGGTCCTTACCTACACCTACCTGAGTCCTGAACGCTAGAGACGTTGTTCACAGTCGACCAAGTGTTGACAACTGCGTGGTTTGCGTCCAACTAAGACAATCATGAAGAGTCGATGTTCGTACGTATTGCCTGGCTGGTGCTCCAACAGAGTCCCTGTAGTGCTCTAGCTCGAGGAATGTTGCAGGTATTGTGACGGAGAGAAAATTTTGAGTTGGGACTGAGATGGCCCTGTAATACTTGAATCGTTACTTAGAATTTCACCCATCTAAAAATCCCTCATCCTTCATCTTCATCCCTACAACTTCATCCCCCTATATTCCTCTTCCTACATTTCCAACATCCCTCTTCCTTCATCTCCAACATTTCTATTCCTTTATTTCCAACATCCCTCTTCCTTCATCTCCAACATTTCTATTTCTTCCTTCAAATCCAACATCTCTTTTTCTTCCGTCATCTCCAACTTTCCTCGTACTTCACCTCCAACTTCCCCATCTTCAACAGGCCATCGACGTGTGGGTGGGCGTGTGCATGATCATGGTGTTCGGGGCGCTGCTGGAGTTCACCTTCGTCAACTACCTTGCCAACAAGAAGATGGTCAACTCGAGGCTGCCAGAGCGGGTCCACTTACCTCGATGCGTGAGTTTCAATTCCATAGAAAATGCAGGAATTAGCCATAAAAACAGGTAACACTGGACCTCAGTTTCAGGCTAGAATACAGGTAATTTCTAACTACATACAGAAATTATACTCGAAAAGACGAACATCAGGCCTTAGTTTCGAGGTGGAATACAGATCATTTTATGTTAAATGCTGGAATTATACTTGAAATCAAGTAACTCTGGGTCTCAGTTTCAGGCTAGAATACCGATAATTTCATATCAAATGCTAGAACTATGCTTGAAATTGGGTAATACGAGGGTCTCAGATTCGAGCTAGAATACCTTCATGTGGATTATGATCAAGTTGATGATAAGTCTATGTGCTGATGAGCTCTTCAAGTCCCTCCTTCAACAATTACCACCTGAATACCATCGCAGAAATGCCAATTTGTAGTTTCTTGTATACCTCATCAGACCTTGCTTAGTAATCTTTTCAAGTAACAGTTCTTAGTTACCGCATTAGGCAACTCTTAGTTACGGCAACACCTAGCTCTTACTTGCTCCATCAGGCTGTTATAATTACCCCATCAGGCAGCTCTTATTTAACCCATAAAACGGCTCTTCAACCCCATCTGGTTGACCACATCACGCACCTTACATTTATCTCATCAAGTAGCTTTTATTTACCCCATCAGACTACCACATTTACGTCATACATTTACACTCTCATTTAGACCACGCGGCCATATCAATTTCCTCATCAGGCAGCGCCATTTGGCCACATCACGTGATCGCTCAGGCCTAACAGCGCGCCCTGGTGGATTGAGTTTTATTCTGCCTCAGGGTTTATCCTGTTCCAAGTCCAGGTTTCCTGAACAGCGAAGTACTCAGTTTTGAACAATCCGCTTATCACTAAATGTAAAGTACTCAGTTTTGAACAATCCGCTTATCACTAAATGCAAAGTACTCAGTTTTGAACAGTCCGCTTATCACTAAATGCAAAGTACTCAGTTTTGAACAGTCCCCCTATCACTAATTGTAAAGTACTCAGTTTTGAACAGTCCGCCTATCACTAAATTTAAAGTACTCAGTTTTGAACATTCCGCTTATCATTAAATGCAACACGCTCGTCCATGTTGCGAACACTCGTACGTGCGGTGGGGTGCGAGTCCATAAGTGTAGTCTAAAAAATTCATCATATTATACTTTTGCAGCCCCATGGGCTTCACCCTCAGTATGAGAATCAACGACAAAAATGAATTTATAAATTGTTTTTTCTCGCTCATCTCCTAGATTTTCCTCTCTTTAAAATTTTTTGAGAATGATGCAGCAGTTTAAAATTAACGTTGGTCTGCCCCACAGCTGGCGGGCTACCCGGAGGTGCCCGAGGACGAGGCGGTGGGACCCCTGAAGGTGAGGGCATCATGCTGGGAGGTCAGGTGCTCCGACGTGTTTAGCATCCTAATTATAATGCTGGAAAATGGAAAAATATCATCCATATTGTATAGTTTGAAAAATGTTTAAAATATCATCCTTACTTCATTGCTGGTAAAATGGAAAAATCTCATCTTAGCTCCGTTACTGGTAAAATGGATAATATATCATCCTCATTCCATTAGTGAAATATTAAAATAATAAGAAATATGCCTTTAGACCTAGTGTCGGTGTGCTGGCTCCCTTGCTAGCACTGCAAAGCTCTCTCCGTAAGCAGAATGTCGCATTTTTCGAGACTTGTTTACGGTCTGAGACTTTTGAATAAGGTTCTAATTGGTCTCAGCTGCCCATTATTTACCTTGGAATTTCAGAAAAATCAACAATATTTACGAGAACATCTTTATGCACGTGCAGTAACATGGAACTATACATACACTGGAAAAGTATGCATATGCAATTATAAAGAACCTTTCATTTTCAGAAGGAGGGCTACGGAACGACGTACATCTTCTACGCGAGAGCTCTGGATCGTCTCTCACGCATCGTCTTCCCGGGCGGTTTCTTCATCTTCAACCTCATCTACTGGCCCTACTACATCATCCTGCAGCGGGCCATAGCGTAACTGGGCCCCTACGGCCCATCTACTGGCCTTGTTGCATCATATTTCAAGAAAAAGTTCAACTAATGCTTTAAGAGATTTTTCGTTATTTACGCGTTTTTTGCGGTTGTTATTTGTTGCAAAGCAAACAATGTCAGTATTTCCAGTGGACGCAGTTCTGCGGTAGACCGTGTTTGCAGTAGACACAGTGTCTGCAGTGGACACAGTGTCTGCAGTGGACACAGTGTCTGAAGTGGACACAGTGTCTACAGTGGACACAGTGTATGCAGTGGACACAGTGTCTGCAGTGGACACAGTGTATGCAGTGGACACAGTGTATGCAGTGGACACAGTGTCTGCAGCAGACATTGAGGCCCTAGTGCATCAGAATGTGACCCCCAAACATCACCGCACACAAACCTCACTAGTGCTGTGCACACTAGCCTAATCCCCGTCCTTCCCGAGTGCCTTACTAACTCTGAAATGACTTATTTATTAGTTCCCTTGTTGTTGACATTTTTATAAGCGTTGTAGCGCCAAAGCGTGACCTCATCTAATGTTGAGTGGAAACTAGCTTAGGTTTGGAGTGCACTTTAAATAAATATTTGACGGAAGAGATTATTCGTGTCCAGGTCTCAACGTCAACGCTCTTAACGCTCTCAACGCTCTCAACGCTCTCAACGCTCTCAACGCTCTCAACGCTCTCAACGCTCCCAACGCTCCCAACGCTTTACACTTGTTCACGACGCGCGTTGCTGCGTTGTGTGTTGCTGTGTACGCCACCAGGGCGGAGAGATAAGCTGGATTACGATGAAAAAGTTTCTTCGAGCTAACAAAGTTGTGCTAGTTAGGCAGGCAACAGATTCGTGTTAGTGTACACCTTCGCACAAGTAAATAGATGAAAACCATGAGTTGTAGAGTAGGGATGAGTACAAGAGAGTGTGTAGATCCATGTACCATTTACGTACTTTTTTTATACAACAAATAAGGTTTGCACCACAACACAAGCTGCGTAACTACTGTAGAATATTGTTTACATGGTTTTGTCATCAATTTTGGAGACGAACAATGAAAAAAACTCGTCGAAGAACAGGACAAATGGATTAATATGAAACATTTTTTTCAAATCCTGAGCCACATACAACATTCATTAAAGTAAAGGACGGATCGGTCAACATTACCTATCATGTTTTCCCTTGAGCCGTAGCAAATGATAGTAAATGTCTGATAGTAAAATGCAGGGCAATAAAGAGCATCTGTAAATCACAATAAAATAAGTGCTTGAAAAACCGCAAGCACACAAGAGCCTCCATCTCATAGCTTTATGTTATAAGTCCAGCGAATATTTAAAACATAGAACAATACTTGCATCATAAATTTAACCACAGTTCCTTTTTGAGCACTTCGTAACGAAATTAAAATCTACGGCAGTTTACTAACTAATTTTGCACTAAATTGTGAATCTCAATCTTATTCTAAAATCCCTAATATCTCACTACAAATCGTGCTGGCTAACATCACAGCACTACAGATATTCATTGTCAATCTCACTCATAATCTACAAGGCTTAACATCTCAATTCAAACCGTGCTAGCATATCACATCGCTACCGATATTAATTGTCTATCTCAATTTTATTTCAAAAGCTCTATTATCACAATCCTGATCACACTAACGTATCACAGCTCTACAGATATTAATTGTCTATCTCAATCTTATTTCAAAAACTCTATTATCACAATCCTATTCACACTAACATATCACAGTTCTACCGATACTGATTGTCAATATCAATCACATTCTAAAAACCGTAATATCTCTCAGCAAATCATACTACCTTAACATCACAGCACTACAGATGTTATTCTTGCACCCCATCGACTTCAGCGGAACTGCAAAACGCGTTGAGCAACTGAATCCTCATATAAATCTACGGGCACTCTTTTCCACGTTAGACGGATTTCTATACAAAAAAGCGAAGACGACTCCCCAAGAAAGGCTTTTCGCTCAGTAACAGGCTTTATTGCTTAATGGGTAAAGTATGACACAGCACGGAACATATGAAAGTACAATAACTCGTAATAATTTCCTAAACCTAAGCAAACTATTTTTATACATGGTACATAAAGAAACTATTATCCGAAAAGGCACCTAAGTAAATCATTTTGAAGTCTGACACAAACAAAAATCGTGATAATTTCCCAACGAGTGTGCCTACCTTAGCGAACTGTTTGCGAGCCTGACACAGACAGTAATATGCGATAATTTGCTGCCAGAAGTGCCTACCTAAACGCTTTAGGCTACCTCAGCTCCATGCATGCACGATTAAAAAATGACTAGAACATCTAATCTTGATGACACGCTCTCGAATCGCAGGATCACAAGGATTTAAACCTGCCAGGTGTGTGCAACGAGTGTGGGGGCTGCACACTCCCCACACCTGGCAACGCCCACACACCAGTACACACTACAGCCCAGTCTCTAATATTTATGTACTCGTGTATAAATATTAGCGACTGTACTGTACATATTTATTTGAATCAGTCAGTTCTGTGATACTGACTCTCATTTCATGGCACAATTCCACAATTCTCTGCGTGTTTGTAGAAGGCCACAGATTCAGCTACTCAAACGTCCAGACCTGCGCATGCCTGTCGTCGACACAGGGCTGCGTGATGACGTCACCGTTACCCCCGACGTCGAGACACCAATCAGAGGCCGCGTGCTGGAGCCTCCCTGTATCGCCCTCGTAGTGCCAGCGCTGTGTAGTCGTGAGACGTGCAGAAAAATACTTCTTAATACCATCTAGAAATACGAAAAGGTTAATATGGCCTATCGTTTTCTTTTTAAATAGATGAACTTTTTAGAAGACTCGATTTGGTAAAAGACGGATCAGCATTGCCCCCCATCGGTCAAAATGACCGAAACGGAACTGAAAAAGTGCTGAGTCATCAAAAAACTAATGTTTACTTGTCAAATCAACGAATTAGAACATGAATAAAATATTCCAAGCCACTGGGAATAAATTTTATTGTAGCTGGTTATCAGGATTTGAAATTTCGAAATGAATCGTTTGGTCCTACTCATCCTACAATTTTATCTCACTATATATCAATAAAGAGCAATATTTTATAATTATTTTATTGTAATATTCAGTGTTTAGGAACTAGAAACATTCGGTAGAAGGCCTGAGCCGTCGCAGCTTCAGAACGGCTGCTGGAAAAAGTATCGTGCTCAGTTTCATGTTTGACTCCCAGAAAGTCTTACCTGAATTTTCGGTATTCAAGCTTACAACAACGCATCGAAAGTGAAGGCAAAATCGTTTTTCATGTTCAAGACAAATTCTATTCGAACGAACTTTATTTCGAATCGTGAATTACTCAACATTGTCTCTGAATTAGTTCAATTTACTCATATCTATGAGGTACTTGATGCTTTCTCAATCAAATTTCATTTAATCAACCAAGAATCTTAGTTATCTTCAGGTGCAATTATTTCCTTGAAATGTCGAGGATTAAGTTCACTATTTGACAGTTTGCTAGCTCTATTGGCACTAGGAACTGATTTCCAAAAGGTTTGCAAACGTCAGACACACAAATGTGAGCAACAAACTTCAAGTACGGAAGCCGTGCACGACTTTGAAATAGAAACCAAACTCCTCCCGAAAAAACATTGCGGAATAGTGAAATCTTCGGTTGAATACCCCGAGAGATTTTATTTCAATGAAAAGGGTACTGTTAGTCTACGGTAAAAACTACAAATATTTCAGTAACTCATTGAGTGGCCATTTTCGGGCGCCCCCACACCGCTACCGTAATGACTTCGGTTGAAATTAAGGTTCGCAGTAACTCTAAACTTTATTGATGGTTTGCCTCAGTTCATTTTTACTCTCTCTGAATTTTTCCCTAATCCGTCCTGCAGCGTTCCGCGATGCATGGATCGTTCAAGAGAACGGGGAATCTATGCACCTAGGTGCGTTCCCACACAGGTTCCCCTGCACATAGAAACAACAGCAGGCAAAGTGTACCTGAGCTGCACCTCGCAAGAAGACACTGCATGGATAACATACAACGTCTACCTTGCCAAATTTCATCCATCTCAAAGGTTGCGTGGCGAGCACCAACGTTTAACATAACGTGAAATATTATAAACTAATAACACATGGCAAGAAAAACACTATCCTCATTGCAATAATTTTAGCTCGATAATTAGATTTGAGTGAATGACATTACTCGCCCCAGCGACGAAAAATTTCCCCGTGTTTTATTTATTTCGAGCGACTCGTTTCAGGTGTGATGAAGTGTCTACATTTCCACGAATCCCACTGCGGGTAAAAGAGCCTAACAAAAAAACATAAATTAGGAAAACATAAAGAACGGACTAGCGAGCGGCGCATCTTCAGAACGCACTCGAACTCTTGCCATCGCGTAAGAATATTTTCTGTGCTGGTTTTTTGCTTCACCGAGTTTTTTTCTGAATTTATCGATCTAATCTAAAATATTAGAATCGCGAGCCTTCGCGTGCACTAGGAAAATAATTGGCCTTGTAATGAAGGCGGTTTTGTTCTACGCAGGCTTTTGGAAGTGCAGTTTTGACGGAGAAAGCGAGGGCCCCCCATGGTGGGTTAGTACTTGGCCCCCAGTGTCAGCACTCGTCCCCCAATGTCAGTACTCGCCACCCAGTGTCAGCACTCGTCCCCCAGTGTCAGCACTCGTCCCCCAGTGTCAGCACTCGTCACCCAGTGTTAACACTCGTCACCCAGTGTCAGCACTCGCCACCCAGTGTCAGCACCCGCCACCCAGGCTTACCTCAGCCCTGCTGACGCCGCAGAACTTGACAGTGACGTTGACGTCAGCAGGAGGGGAGCTCGTCAGGCACCGCTTGCCCACCATCAGCAAGCCGTCAGTCGTCATCACGAAGGGCGTCGCTGACGAACACGCCTTCTGAGCCATGACGCCCTGCGAATGCTCCTGTAGGAGGAGCAGGTCTTAGGGCTGCCCTGGTGATGGTGGGGTAATTATTTTGGTAACCCTTGAGAAAGATTGGTAACGGATGGGCTGTTCAAAAAGACCTAGAAAGGATGCTCGTCAATAATGAAGGCTATGAAACTAACGAGATAAAATTTGTAAAATTGTTTGAAAGAATGTGGAATGTTTTAAGATAGGAGATTACGATGAGAGATTTTAAATTTTAATGAGAAATTTTACGATAATTTTAACGAGAGATTTTAACTTTAGTGAAAGGAGATTTTTAATGGGAGACTAGACAACCCGTGAACCGTTGGGTCAAATAAAATGTAAATCATGAATTGCTAATAAATAGGTTAATGCAATTTTTTTGAAGACAATGTTCTTTTAGTTACAACATTCTTTGTACAACTTGAATTATTAAAAAAAATCTTCCATTGAGATCTTCAAGAAGACTCAAAATTCGTTGCGAAAAGTTGACTTTTATAGGCAAACCGTATCCAGAAATATATCCTATGCAGTTAAGTCGGTATCCACAATACAGGATTGAACGAAGAGTATAAATTTCGAATATCTCAGAGCCGACAGACAAACGATTCTGTCCTCTTTCTCATTCTCGTTTCCACTTTACTAACTTGCCCGAATTAAATTCCTTTCTTTTACATGACGTAAGTGTATATTTTCTCTTCTGTGCACGACTTCAAACAAGCAAACAAGACGACCAGAGTTATAATACTATACTAAATAGATAGATTTTTAGTAGGATGAATAATCCTCAAGAAAGATGGCTGCAGCAAACATCAAATTAGCCGTTTTCAGTTGAATGTAAAATGCTAGAACCCCTTTTCCCCCGACCTTTCTCGCCAGAGCATATAAAATCATTCATAAGGTTTCTCCCTCACAAGGAATTTCATCAACAATTTTGGTATATTCATCGATGGGCGGCGAAAAACATAAACTGAGTAACCGAGCGGATGGGGGCCAGGGCAGGCTTCTCACAGGNGGAAGCTGGGCCTTATCAGAAAGTCTCGCCCTTGGGGACACAACCCTCATGGGACGAGACATGGATGCGAGACATGGATGTGATGCATAGTTAAGAGACTTGGATGCGAGACATGGATGCGAGACATGGATGCGAGACATGGTAAGGTCCGGAGAGGCCTGGTGAGGCACACGGCTGCGGCCCTGAGGCGTGAGGCCCACGTGCCGTGGTGGGGGCCTGCTGGGCGCCGTGTCTGCACGCTGCACACCACCGCTCTGCAGCGTGCCGAGTTTCATAATTGAAAAATTTATTCTGTATTCGCTGAGGTAATTGAATCCTTGAGAGGTTACTAATTTATGTCCTTTGGCGGTACTTAGGTCTGTGGGAGGTAATTGTGTCCTTGGGAGGTACGTAAGTCTTCGGGAGGTAATTATGTTCCTGTGTAGTAATTTTGTGTTTTAGAGTTCATAAAGCTCTTGGGAGGTAACTATGTCATTGAGAGATAATTACATTATTTGGAGGTAATTATATCCTTGGTAATTACATGCACAACATGTATTTACATTTTTGAGTCTGACCAATGAAACTCTCAGCCATAA